>JAQFYC010001820.1:0-30347 GCA_034694165.1 Tomocerus mixtus | reverse complement strand
ACTCCCTGTAAAACATACAGACAATGCTGTTAGGACCTAAACTCATTGCTACAAAAAATCTTATCGGGATATTCAGGGATGGAAAGATTGATGAACAGACATGATTATATAAGCCCGGTTAGTTTGCATGCTTTTTCCCTCCCACGGGGGGATTTTTCGTACAATTTTACTGTCCAGTCACCAGTCCACCCATAGAATTATATGTATACTAACACCAAATAGAAGATTGGCTTAGAGTAGGTAGAAATCAAATCTAACATTACTTACGCATTCTTCTATTGCTAGGGCACGAGACCTAGCGGAAATAACTATAACTATTCTGTGACTGTGACTGTCCACAGCTCAGGATTTCCAAAACACGAATCGCGCCACGTAAAGAAATCTTTCTTCTCTGTTTTCTACGTAGGTTACCACAGCAAAGGGTTTAAATACAGCGCAGGACAAAGAAAGGCTAAGTCTAGTGTTCCATTTATATTCATCGTAGCTTCAGTTGTGCTCGCGAACAGGAACAGCCACCACGAAGAAAATTTCGCTCTCCGAAATTCGAAGGTCATTTTAGAAAACCAGTCAAAAAGTGTCATAAATACTGTGTTTTATACTCAAGTCGTAAGAATTCGTTCCGTATTTCAGAAATATCATTAAATAACAGGTAAGCACAAAACATATAGATTTATTTCAGTTTTAAAGGTAGTTTTCTTCAAGTTTTCTTCGTGTTGAAAATATTACCCTCGACTCATACAATGCAATGGCTGACGTATAGCAGGAAGAGGGAAATTATTGCATTGCAGTAATACGAATGACGTCTGTTGCAGCAGTAGTAGAGTAGGAATAGGGACAACGGACTGAGGAGGAGATTAAGTTGGATTGGCATTCACCGTTTTACGAATTTTTTATTCAACTCCTTTTGTTCTTTGTCTTGCAACCTTACCTTTTGAATTCGTTTATTAATTAGTAAATTCATAATTAATGTGACTTCAGACTAAATAAAGTAGCAATCCTAAGAGAAGAAAGACATTAAATAAGACGAAAACTCGATTTTAATAAATATTTTCAATATTTCCTTTTACAGAATCATCATGCAGATTTTTGTGAAAACACTTACGGGAAAGACAATCACTTTGGAGGTCGAACCTTCAGATACTATTGAAAATGTCAAGGCAAAGATCCAAGACAAGGGTAAGTCGATTTAAACAAAAAGTAAAGTTGACCATCAACCATCAGCTGTTGAATGCTCAGTGTCCAATGTCCAATCCTACTGATTGATGTATGTAAATTGCAATTCTTTATCGTTCATTATTTTATTTTACAGAGGGAATTCCTCCTGATCAACAAAGATTGATCTTCGCTGGAAAGCAATTGGAAGATGGACGCACGCTCTCCGATTACAATATTCAAAAGGAGTCTACCCTCCACTTGGTACTCCGTCTCCGTGGTGGTATGCAGATTTTCGTTAAGACCTTGACTGGAAAGACCATTACCCTCGAAGTTGAGCCTTCTGATACCATTGAGAACGTCAAGGCTAAAATCCAAGACAAGGAGGGAATTCCCCCAGACCAACAACGTCTTATCTTTGCTGGAAAGCAGTTGGAGGATGGTCGTACTTTGTCCGATTACAATATTCAAAAGGAGTCTACCCTTCATTTGGTACTTCGCCTCCGTGGAGGTATGCAGATTTTCGTCAAGACACTCACTGGAAAGACTATCACACTTGAAGTCGAGCCCTCAGATACAATTGAAAATGTTAAGGCCAAGATTCAAGATAAAGGTTAATAAATAATAGCTTAATAGTTTTAAATATTTTATATTTGTACATTAAATAATGCAAAATACATTACATTTTCTTTGTTATGACACTTTCATTCATTAAATTATTTGCTATTTCAGAGGGAATTCCCCCAGATCAACAACGTCTTATCTTTGCTGGAAAGCAATTGGAGGATGGTCGTACTTTATCCGACTACAATATTCAAAAAGAGTCCACCCTTCATTTGGTACTCCGTCTTCGTGGTGGTATGCAAATCTTCGTGAAGACACTCACCGGCAAGACCATTACCCTCGAAGTGGAGCCTTCTGATACCATTGAAAACGTCAAGGCTAAAATCCAAGACAAGGAGGGAATTCCCCCAGACCAACAACGTCTTATCTTTGCTGGAAAGCAATTGGAGGATGGTCGTACTTTATCCGACTACAATATTCAAAAAGAGTCCACCCTTCATTTGGTACTTCGTCTCCGTGGAGGTATGCAAATCTTCGTGAAGACTTTGACGGGGAAAACAATTACGCTTGAAGTGGAAGCCTCCGACACAATTGAGAACGTCAAGGCCAAGATCCAAGACAAGGGTAAATATTTCATCATTTTAAATACTAGTATTTTCCTTTGAATCGTTAACTAATCAATATTTTTTCTTGCAGAGGGAATCCCCCCAGACCAACAACGTTTAATCTTTGCCGGAAAGCAATTGGAAGATGGGCGTACCCTCTCTGACTACAACATCCAAAAGGAATCCACGCTCCATTTGGTCCTCCGTCTTCGTGGTGGAATGCAAATCTTCGTCAAGACCTTGACTGGAAAGACCATCACCTTGGAAGTTGAGCCCTCCGACACCATTGAGAACGTGAAAGCCAAGATCCAAGACAAGGAAGGAATTCCTCCAGATCAACAACGTTTGATCTTCGCCGGAAAACAACTTGAAGATGGTCGCACCCTGTCTGACTACAACATCCAGAAGGAATCAACGTTACATCTGGTCCTCCGTCTTCGTGGTGGAATGCAAATCTTCGTTAAGACCTTGACTGGAAAGACCATCACCTTGGAAGTTGAGCCCTCCGATACGATTGAGAACGTTAAAGCCAAGATCCAAGACAAGGGTAAGCTAACTTCAGTTGCTATTTATTTTGAATTTCTTATAATTGATTGTTTATTTTGAATTTTAAATTCATTTTTTGTTTTGTTGTTCAGAGGGCATTCCTCCAGATCAGCAGCGTTTGATCTTCGCTGGAAAACAACTTGAAGATGGTCGCACCCTGTCTGACTACAACATCCAGAAGGAATCAACGTTACATCTGGTCCTCCGTCTTCGTGGTGGAATGCAAATCTTCGTTAAGACCTTGACTGGAAAGACCATCACCTTGGAAGTTGAGCCCTCCGATACGATTGAGAACGTTAAAGCCAAGATCCAAGACAAGGGTAAGCTAACTTCAGTTGCTATTTATTTTGAATTTCTTATAATTGATTGTTTATTTTGAATTTTAAATTCATTTTTTGTTTTGTTGTTCAGAGGGCATTCCTCCAGATCAGCAGCGTTTGATCTTCGCTGGAAAACAACTTGAAGATGGTCGCACCCTGTCTGACTACAACATCCAGAAGGAATCAACTTTACATCTGGTCCTCCGTCTTCGAGGAGGAAACTAAAATTCATTTCTCACTCGTAACCAGGATGTCTTAAAATTATCACTATTGTGTTTACTGATCGGCTAATTAACAATTCCTAAATTGTTTACTTTGTATTCATTCCGTATACCCTTTTACATGTGTCCTTATATTTTCAACTGCAGTGTGTGCATCTACTATTATGATCAATGATAATGACTGTAATTTGTGGATTGTGCATTTATACTATAATTAATTATTAGACTCTAATTTCGAGTTTAATGTAACAAACAATTATCTGATGAACTTCTGCAAATAAAAGTTTTCAATTATTGAAATTTGAAGTTTATCAGTCAGTTTTTCAAATTTTGATCTAGTCATCGAAGTCATGCTTCATGCATATTTTATAGGATATTTCATTCACATTTCTGTCACTATGTAGGTAGTAGTATGTTTCAGTTTCATAATAAGTACGCTTTTTGGAATTTCTGTTCACTGGACAAAAGTTTATTGCACTTAAATGATACAATAATTACATTGAACACAAAATAGTCTTAAACAATAACAATACAGTTTTGGCTACATATTATATACCTTGTAGAGATCAAGATTTTACAAACAAGTTTAGCTTCATATTTATTTTATATTTGCTAGAAATGATATTAATTCACGTAAATAACTAACCAACAAGGAAAATAAGTCTTTTACTGCGACCAAATTGGCCATTTTCAAATATAATTAGAATTCTGCGTACAACGGAGTTTAATACAAAACTGGAATATCCATTTTGTATAGCAGAGCGTTGTAACACACCTTAAGAATCACTAATTAATAACCTTTAACAGTGTTTCATACTCTATAATATAGAGCATAGAAAGTATATTATGCTATCTCGTTTTCTGTATACAAAATAGTAATAGGTAGTCACTTTTTACATTCAAGCGCCCATTTGGCAGTTTTTGTCTCTTCAAATTAATTGCTAATGCTTTGGTCATAATTTATTGAGCTTTTAAAAGAAAATTTTGAGTTCCAATACAAGATAACATTATTAAATACCCAACTACTTTTAATTTAACGAAACTAAATAATTGTAAATATGTACTTAACTTTGACTTTACTATTGTTATATTTATCAACTCTGCAAAACCGAATTTAAACCTGATTTCTAACAAAATTAGAATTAGAATCTGTATAAGCAAAAGTACATTGCGCTACTACTAGCTAGTGTTTGATTGTTGAAGTTGATATAATACACAAGACATATTAATGATTAATATATACACTATACTAATGATTAATATTTAACTTAAACTTTTTACAAACACTTGGAAAGTTAGGAAGACTTTGTATCATCATACCACCATACTAAACCACACCGTTATTTTTTATTATTTATACAAATACCAAACCTTTATACGTAATTAGTATTAGCGTCACAATATTCATAAACTGACAATGACCGACCAATGGAGGACAGAGTCTAATTATAATGAAATATATGACTTTACGTGTTCACAAAACTGATTGTACAGATATAATCACATTTGGGAGATAGAGTTCTGAGATGAGATGCTGAGTGCTAGGATTATGATTGTCAGTCTCTGTTTATGGCATGGGGATTGGATTGCTTTCAGTTGACAATGAGTACATACATCAAGAGCTACTTCGTCTACGATCCTGCAAATGAAATCAAATTAAAACAAAAAACACCATTAAATTACACGCGGAAAGATTTTACACATATCATATTTATTTGTAATAATCTTTGGCAATACATACCATTGAAAATGCCCTGCTTCGACATCCAATGAGGTCAAAGTTGTCGCCAATGATTCTTAGGTCCTGGCCAACCTCCTCTGCTCCATCTAAACTGGTCGAATAACGCGGTGGAATAACATCTGGTAATTTGGGTCGATTTAATATTCCTAAAAAGAAAATATTATGGCACCAAATAAATGCGGCTGGTAATTGCTTGGAATGTGTTGTGCGTTCGCAGATAATATTATCTAAATATCACTCGCCTCCAAAAAAAGACAGGAGAAAGCGATTTCCTCTGCTAGTCTCGTTATTCCAACTGCTACTTGGCCTTGTGTTTCTCCTGTCTGTGACAAATACAAAACACAAGTAAAAAGACAGTGTTAGATTTGTAAGAACGCTCAATAATAGTTTTTAATAATAAATATTATCACTCCTTATTTGCTGTGTGCTTGCTAATCAAAAGTAACAAAAATAACAATGGCACACTAAAGTGGTGCTTTGCTTATTACCAGTAACGTCTTCTCTGTTCTCATTCTCTGGGAACTCAAATGAAAAATTTTCAGTAGGTGTTTGGGTTGCAATACTGCGCGATGGACTTTGCAAACATGGACCTACATTGAATACGGACAGATTTCTTAGGTTAAAGCTTCATACGTTTTCAAAAACAAGACTGACAAGTGTAATATTAGAATCAAAAAATTACATAAATATACGGAAATAATAATAACTAGTAAACAAACTCAAGACAAGGAAACAAACAGTAAGGTTTGCATTTTATGAACCTGTAATAATTAAGCAAACAACTTACCAGAAATACTTCGTCTTCCAAGACCATTTCCACGACCGGAATCATTAGAGGTGACTGACTCTGACCCTTCAGCCGCGTTTTCTTTCGCATAAGCAGCGCGTAAACGGCTCCATTGATACACGGTTAGAGACACTGATGAAGTCCTTCGACGTAAGCCCGAAGAAAGCGAAGACACCAATGCGCTGTCACCGCTACCCAACTCGGATGTTTCGGAGACAGACGCAAAGTGCGTCAATCGTCCATTCGTGCCGCTACCAATAGACGGAATTGCAATGGGGAGTGTGCCATTTCGGGAATCATTGTCATCATCTTCTGCGTTTTCGTCTGAAGCATCGTCGAAATCTGGAAATGCTAGATTGTACAACCTTTCTAAACCAGGACCTTGTCCATCTGGACTGTCAAAAACATCGTCAACACCACTATCAACTTTTGCAGATTGTGGCACAGCAGCGATTCTTTTTAGGTCAATTTGCAGAGGTGCAAGCTGGCGCTCAGGTTTGTTTTGCAATCTCCGAGAAAACACAGATGAAATTGTGAAGGGCGGGTTTTCTGCACCCTTGCGATGTAAAATGGGCGAAGAAGTTGCTTGTCCGACGCACATCATTTCCGGTTCCACAAAGTCATCAAATACATCCATTTCCATGTTTCGGCTTACCATTGCAATTGCAATAACGAGAAGTGCTCTTGTAAAGTTCAGTCTTTTCTTTTTATATAGTGAAGTCTTGGTTATCCAGGTTCTCTTTTTTTCTGCAATTGGTTAGGTACAAATAATAGGCAATTATTTCTAATTTTAACGTAGATTCAAAGAACCGTGACACACTAATTTTTAAAGTTATAGCTATATATATATATATTAACAAGCATAATTTGCATCTTAAAAGAGGCTTACGGGAACCAGGTCACAGAATCTGGCGACGAAATAGTAGTGAACTGCCAACGTCAACATGTCATGCAGCGAGTGTAGGGTAAGTCTGGAAACTGTTTACAACAATAAAATAATTTATTATTTACTCC
Source organism: Tomocerus mixtus (assembly GCA_034694165.1). Taxonomy (NCBI): domain Eukaryota; kingdom Metazoa; phylum Arthropoda; class Collembola; order Entomobryomorpha; family Tomoceridae; genus Tomocerus; species Tomocerus mixtus. Next base: position 23,397 of record JAQFYC010001820.1, on the reverse strand, counting down.
TCAATTCATGACTCAAGTAATCGTAGCTAACTATCAGTTTACTTTATCATGCGTAACTTTTAGTACGTTGTCCGTACTAATGTGCAATAGTATTGCTTAGCTTAGTACACTTGCGGGCGGGGGAGTATATAACTTTCATAGCAAATGAAATATTTTGGACGGACACCGAACACTTATCAATATATATTGATAATGATACGTATCTGCAAAGCAGTCAATGTTGGATCATCTAACAACTTGACGCTAGGCTTTAAGCTTGTCTGTCACATGAACGTGACATTGTTGTTTTGGTCTACCCTACGAAGCCACGATACTGACTAGTACTACTGACTACTACTACCTATGTATTTTATAATTGAAAATATTAACTATGAGCAGAGGTCTGTAATCAGTAATTAACTAATTAGTAATACATAATATGAAATAGTGCAGTTAAATATGAAACGACCAATGGCCAACTTTACTTAGTCAGGTGCACAATCAACAATGCATAATATTATAGCAACGATCAGATCAACGATGACGAACAACACAGGTAATATATTATATGTCAAGTCAAGGCCAAGGTCTTTAACCCGCTCATTGTTCATATATTTATTGTTGTGTTTATTTCGTAGTTGGTAGTTTTGGAGCTTGACACTTACCTTACTTTCTTCATTCCTTGATTTGATAGTTGATTAATGCCTTGTTGACCTTTAACTTAACTAATTCGGTATTGAGCGTCCAACTTTTAATAACGAACTGTTATACACTTTTATTACACCTCTGATTTTAGTTAGCAATGTATTTATAAAATATTTTGACAACTGATAGAGAAATATTCTATCAATCAAACAGAATATCCAACGATAAATGACCTCCTTTGCGTCATCAAGTTGATGTCACACAAAACAAAGATTTGATGGAATACCTAACGAATTAGAAGAAAGATAAATTAACAATATTTTAGCTTATTTTTGACAACGCGATTAATACAAAACAGCTGATAAAATGTCTAATGGAATTAACGTCGACTGCGAATCAGCGCAGCTATTTCCTGCAGACTTGGATAGTGCCAAAAGTCAAAAAGTGGAAAGAAGTAAATATATTATGGCGCGATTGTAATATTTTTGAATTGTGTACAAATACGCTCATACGGTCAACAACGTTATTATATTATTGACTTGTAGACTAATTAACTAACTGGCTGATATATATATTGCCAATTTTTTGGATCCCAACATTTGTCAGGTCATTTTTGTACTTTGTTCATTGAGGTCATTTAGTACCACACACAACTAAATTGAATTTACTTACACAATGGCTAATGAAGATGATATACCAGATTATTTATCGGACGAATTTTTAGTGGAATGGTAATACTTTTTTTAAATTTTTATATGCTTACAGCTTATGGATAAGACCTAGGATAAGACATAAAACCCAATATGCCACAATATTTTTAAAATCGTTATATTTTGTACTAACAACAACAGTGTTCCCGATATCCGCCCTGGATTAATTCATTATAGAGCTGATAAGAGAAAGCACGAACTGAGTAAAAAACAGGAGGAAGCAAATTCACAAAACAAACTTCGAAACAAGTCACGTACACAAATTGAAGAGGATGCTAGACAAATTGCGCTTCAGAAGGAAATACCAGCGGATAACAAAGGCTTTCAACTTTTACAAAAAATGGGGTACAAACCAGGAACTAGCTTAGGAAAGGGAGTAATGGAGGGGCTTAAAACGCCAATAGGAGTAGAAGTAAAAACTAACCGAAAAGGTCTGGGCCATAAATCGGTGGTGCAAGAAAAACGAGCAAAATTGGATGAATTTAAAGTCAAAAGAGAATTAGCAGTTGGAGATTATCGTCAAAGAATTCAGTTGGCTACAGTTCAAAAGGAAACCATGCGAGATCTTCGTAAAGCTCAATCTGTTTGTCAGAACCTAGATATTAAACATGTTGGTAACAAATACTCACAAATATGTATTAAATATGATACCATACCATAATATACTATATTCATCTTTGTAAAATTGTAGGAAGAATATTTCCTATTTGGTACATATAACCTCTTGCAATTTTATTTAAAGTACCTAGGTCATTTATTAGGGAGCTTCGAATCATGAACTTATCTAAACTTCTATTGTTTGTCAGAATAAAGCTAGTCCGCTGGCGAAATGGTACTGGCCTGAAATTCCTAAAGTAGAGAAGCAAGATGACGATTCCGAGAAAATTAGTAATGAAGTTGTTGAAATACCTGACAGCGAAGATGAAGAAGATGAACCTACCGAAGAGGAGCCGTGGGTTAGTTTTAGTTTACTTAAATAAACACTTCTATTTTCCATGCGTTGACTGTAGTGATAATTATTATTACATGACAACTAATTTTTGTTACTCATTAGGTGGAACCAAGCGAACAGCTTAAGCTGCTTGTGGAGTATCTGCGACAAGAATATTTCTACTGTTTATGGTGTGGAACTCATTATGATAACATTGAAGATTTTGAGTCCTCCTGCCCAGGAGCTACTAAAGATGATCATTAAATGCAATTTTGCATTGATAAATAAACTGAATGTAGAACACTGGGTGTACCCTTCTGTGGATGGGTGGCCAGTGTCGCTAAGTGCCCTTTACGAGGGTATTAGCAGGGTAATGGTTTATAGCCAATTTTGCAAATTGCCTGATTGACTATTTATTCCACATCCACATCATCATATTTTATACATGTTTACATTTACATAATGTGTATTAGAAATATGTATATTATTACGGTTTTATTATACCATAATACCATACCAAAATAAAACCATGACATATACATATTAATCGGCTCCCACAAGCAACCTATAAGTAGTCAGACCAGGGATCCACAAAATCTTCTACTTCAATAAATATGTAATAACCAAAAGCTAATCTGGTTATAATCAGATGGAAAGCCTACATTCACTGTGTATAAAAATCAGAATAAATTCTATTTTGTGCCCAATGTTTGCCATAACAGATTATTTATTATAACTCATTTGTAGCAGCCATAATATTTATGGTGAACTGAAAGAATGCTTTCACCTTTCACCGAAGACTTAGACACACATCATTCATATGATCATAATCAATAATCAAATTAATTAGTAATGACTCAAATATCATTAATTCTGATTCATTTTTTGAGATTTTAGTACAAGTCGACTTATACATTCTAATTTAAGTATTTTGTTTTAACAAGGAGGAGAAAATTACATTAGATTATTGTGTTTTAAGCATATTACATTATATCATATCATAAATTCAGTTTTGCAGCCGACACATTTCCAAGATACACCTAGTCCCATTTCTTAAATTCCATTCCGTCAGGAGGGCTGACTTCTTGGCGTTTTTTACCAACCTCGTCCCAGTTTGTACTCAACACCGTTCCTCCAGATTCTTGCTACATGGTCAAAAATGTAATAATTAGAACTACCTTTAGGAAACTCAATAACAAGTTTGATCATAAAATAAAATTAGAATCAATCTTTATTTTATGTGCAGCTAGCTAGTAAACTTACCATTGATTTTATCATGGCCTTCTTTGTATTTTCATCTCCAGATGAATATATTTTAGAAAACAGACTGTTTATATCACTGTCCGGGTCGTCCTTTTCCTGTGCCGCAATTTCCTTTTCAACTTTGTCCCAATCAAACTTCTTTTTCGATGAAGATGGATAGCAGGGGCGAAAGGCTATTTAATTGTGTTCATATAATGACAAATATTTTACTTATTTTTTAGTAAGTATTTAATTTACTTTATAAATGCGCTTGGTAAACGCATAGAATTTATCGTTATCATACCTACCCTACATAATTGAACCTCGAAAATTACAATACAGATTTTTAATAGTTTAATTCGAAACTTACCTACGGATTTATCCGTTGCTTCTAAGGCTGGCCATGTGCCGCCTTCTAACTTTCGAAGCCGAATCTCAACCTACATGCAAATAAAATTAGTTTATTTTTCATTATTTATTTATTATCTTTCAATATCCATGTACAATTCCATGCCCTAACATTCGCCGATAGTACTACTATCGGAGTAATATCCTGGACCTCAGTAGGGAGGCTGAACGGTTTCTCCGGAAAGTAATTTCTTGTGTTTCTGGAGCTACTGAAATGGTCCGTAAGGACTGATCAGTGTGTAGTGCTTTCTTCTCTATAGAATGCCACTACCCTCCTCCAAAACATACATACATACATACAATATCCTGGACCCTTCTTACCTTAACGCCAAGTCTACTTATATAACTAAGTTCTGGAAAATTGAGTGCCTTTAAAGACCTAATAAGCGTTTGATATTTTTGAAAACAGAAGTGATGACAAGATGACATGTTTTCAAAATATAACTTCCTTTACCTTAGTGGATAAAACCTTAAAGGTGCACACATCGACGTTAATATTTCTGGCCAAACGGACTTCGTTTTCATAATCCGCTCCATCAGACAGTTTGGCTTTGACTCTAAACTAGAATTATTAAAAGATAAAAACAAAACTTATAACTTGGCCCATAATATAAAAATCGTTAGATACTCGTATACTATATTACGGCTACTTACACTTTCAATGCTGAATTCCACATCGACTTCTTCTGGCTTTAATTTTTTTGCCATAAGACTGACAACAACATCGGATTCAGTTTGATAAAACTGAAGCTCAACTTTCGGTTTTGGGGGTGGGACGGGTTCTTTTTCCTCTGGAACACTTTCGTCTACTTTAACTTCCACTTCAGACGGGACAGTAACAGTAGCTTCGTCAGCCATTGTATTTTCAGTGTTCGTTCAGCTGTTTTCTACACCTGGCACCTGGAATTAACCAAATTAAAACGTAAGGTAAAGGACAAACAAGGCTGTTTAGTTGTTAGTCATTAGCATAACTTATAGGATATAAGATAAATATGTTAAAAATATTATGACGTACAGTTGACAGTTGACGTTGACGAAATGGATCTCTCAGTTGTCGGTGGACACAGGATACCACAAATACAATACAAGCAAGGGCCAGCTGCTTTTGTTTTGTAAGCAATCAAAATGCAACTAATTGATGACGTAATTACAAGTGTACAACTAAATAATTTTCAATTTTTCAGATTAAAAAGCTTAATTTAGCAAAAACAGCGTTTTTTGGTATTTGGAAAAATGATAAAATCCAAAGGGCAGCCAAAGTTTCGACTCATCAACTTGACAAAAACGAAATACTAGAGAAAACTTAAGGCCTTTTTGATTGAGCCGCCTTTTTACAGGTTGTTATTGTAAAACACACGTAAGAAATATAAGGGCAAGATTTAGTGTAATATCGCTTATCATTGCAATAATGTTGATCAGTACTGATCGAAAATCGGAATGCATGCATGCAAGTACATACACACCTAATGTACCATGAGAAAGCTTTCTCCTGCTTTCACTACGGAAGTGATATTTTGTCAGTGACGAATGAACAAAGCAGCAATCCATCTCAACTTCAACACCATGTCAATATTAATATCGTTGCATCGCAAACGTACAGTTACAAGGTTGTTTATGCTAAATGCTACGTATACAAATACTCGACAATAGAGCTATGTAATACGGATTCATTATAGTGAAATTCATAGAGAAGAAGGTTGTGAAAGTTTTAAATAATCTTTCTATGTAAAAAGAGAAACCAAATTCTATACTACTTTCCATACGATTATGGTAAACATGCATTCATGTCAGTGCGCATTAATGTGGAATGTAATGTGAGTAGCTACACATATTATTACTTACTATTAAGTTATCCTTTCCTTGATCCTTGAGCTTTAGACCTTAGATATTGATAGACATTTTAATCATATTTATTTCATTAATAAAAGTGTAAAATAAATGATAAATGTATTTTGATAATTAAGAATCGTACACATTACACATTTAGAGTTTTATTATTTGAAAGCAGGTTAGAGATTACATAATGCACATTACATAAGTTGGCCATGTACTGACTGAGTATTTATATTTCATTTCATTTTATTACCATGTTGTATAATTAATCAGGAAGTTCAAACTGCTCTCATACAAGAGTGAACATTCTGCACTAATTTAGTAACTACTAACTAGTAAAATGTTTTATATTTTCATATATCAGAATCATTCAAAAATGAAATTATTAGCTATTACTACAATTACAAATTAACATGTCAAACAGAAATTATTAACAGATCTAAGCAATTAGGACGTTTTGAAACGTCAATCTGCACTCTGTACATAACATGTAGAGAAACAGGTAATATGTGTGGAAAAAGATTCTAGTGCATACTATAGCTGAGACGAGCCAGTGTTATTTATCATAGACCTGATGTAAAGTATAGTATTTAAAAACAACAAGAGGAAAATCGTATATATACTTTTACCGTGTGGGTAAGTGGGTACATGCAAGCAATGTTCGTATATATACTTTTACCGTGTGGGTAAGTGGGTACATGCAAGCAATGTGTAAAAGTTTGTTTAAATGCTAGTGAAAATCTTAAATAACAAATAACATAACGATGTGAAAAGAGAAAGCAAGTGTAATTCCTAGTATGATTAATTTTAAAATTGACAAAATGTGAATAGAAATGTTAACTTGTTAAATTATTATCTATGTCCCTTAAACGATTAATTATTTGTATGTACCAAAGACCATACCTACTTCTACATTTACATACATCTCACCACTAGTAATTATAACAATCACTTTTTCAATACACCTACATATATTTAATAAGATTGTTTCACTATTTGATACGATCGCGACGCGATACTTTGTCCACTCCACCCCGTATATAATTTTATAGTTAATATTCAACTTATTTTTAATATCAGGGAACTGACTAGACCGTTCTTTAACCAATTCATTTATTTATAATGTCTACGCCAGCAAGCCAATGACGCCATTCCCCTTACAACAATTTAAAAAAGTAAAAGTGGTCACTCCAGTCACTCGTCAAGAGAATTTATGCAATGAAACCTACACCTATTCTATATAAACGTTACACTATAAATATGACTATATAAAGCCAGTGTTTTAGTTTTAATGCTCCTTTTTGAGAGTAAATCACAGTATAACATTTTCAACTGCAAAATCTAGCATGCACAATGTTTAAAAACTAATATAACAATTTCGATTGCGACTTTGATCATGTATTAATCATATTTTGCCAATTTCCTTAGTTTCTTCTTTGAATAACGAACAATCTGTGTGAACAACAAAAATAACAGTACATTAGCTGAAATTCAGCTGCTGAATACACATGATATTAAGGCAGACTTGTATTTACAACTTGGAAACTTGATAACATTTAGGTATTTACTTAATGGTAACTTAGCTAATGGCTTACTTGATAAGATTGGAAGCGAGTATGTTTAGAATATTATGCCACCGTGGCAGAAGTGACCATCTCAGCAACCCCGCATGTATTCTGTCCTCTATAAACACGGTAATATCCTTGTTCTCCCCAATGAGGACCCCAACTATTTTTAATTAGCCAGTAGGGTAATGGCTTATGAGTGACAGCTTGAGTATGGACTCCATATCCTACAATCAAGACCCCATGATCCAAAGACTTGGGACTGCACAAAAATTTCCACGGATGGGAGACGCCGCCAAAATAAAATTGCATAGCGTTAGCATTGATTCCAATGGACATTGGTCCTTTCTTTACAAGCCACATGGCCATTTCTGTTTCATTCTTCGACACCTCTACGAAACCTGTAACTTTGGCTGCCGTTTTTAATGAGTCAAAATGACATTTTTCATCCTTTCCATCATAAGGATAAGCACTTTCAGATTCTAAGCCTCCCAATTTCTCTAATGACTTGTAAGCATTTTCAGGCAGTCCGCCATTGCAACCTTCATCAAGGGTATCACAATCAACCAATTCTTGTTCGGAGAAAGAAAGTAATTGATTGTGTTTAATAGCATAAGCTCCTTCAATGTTTCCAGTGACGGAGAAAGCCCAGCATGATCCACAGAATCCTTGATTCTTAACCGGAGTTACAGCGTTGTAATGCCTCCAGTCAAACTCATCTGGAATTCTGGTGATGGGAGGTATTTTTGCCATCCGTTTGTTCCTCATCCGACGCAAATCAGGTCGTAGTCCTAAATGCTGACTGGCAAATTCTTCTTCCGTAAGGTCTGCAAAAATGGTTGCTCCGTATGTGGCTGTCCCTAGTTCATTTTCTTGGAGCAGTTTTACTTTCTTCATATTTTCCTTAAAGATGTGCAACCGATGTTCTTGTTCGATAGAGTTTTTGTACGATTTTCCATACTTAGTCATGAAATCCGTAAATTCTACGCGATGGGGATCAAAAAATGAAAATAAAGTTGCTCTTTTACTACGAGTATGTGTTTTCTCTATTTCATTGCTCATTCTCCCGCATTTGGAATTGGTGATTTTTGTAGCGTTCTTCCACGGTTGTTCCCATACTGTAACATGGCAAAGTTGTCCATCACGTTCATTGTCAATGTCGCAAGTGGATCTATCCAACTGAGAGTGTTTTCGGCACGTGGTGTAACCCAATTCTAGGGAGAGTTTTGTTTTTATGCCATTTACGACTTGCTTTCGTGCTTCAACAACACGAACGACTTTTTGTGCATGTAATGAATTCTGTTGTGCATCCAGAGCACTTACGACAAAATCGGCCAATTTGATAACACTTTCAGATGTAGGATTAACAGGTGTAAAACCTCCGATAAGAGTCTTTTTGTTTCTTTTCAAGTTGTTGATATCATTTTTACTGGTCGGTTCTTCATGAAAGTGATTTAACTTCCGGCTTCTGTGTTTCTTATTTTTCTCATTTTGAGGATAACATTGGGATTCGGTCATTTTGCTTTGCACTGTTTGCCATGGCTGGAATAGAATTTTTACTTGGCAAATATAGTATGGTAAAATCAGACTTCCTTTACACTCATCAAGTGTCTTATTCTGTTCTTCGGGACATTCAGTGTATCCAACAAGGATTTTCAGATGGTAAAGCCATCCGGGAACAGAAACAGTTTGCTTACGTCCACTTAAGACAGAAACAACAAACCTGGCAGTAGTGTCTTCGTCAATGCTATCCAATTGTTCTACTGCAAACTTTGCTAAATTCATGAAGGTCTCATTATCGTTAGAGCTTTCCACAATGGGAGAATTGATTGTCAAAGCTTCTCGCTTTTTTCTGTATAATGCATTTGTGCTGTCATCATCATTTTCCAGAGAATTTCCCTCCATGTCGTCCTCACTCCTCTGAGCCAAATCTGAGACATCTTCATTTAGTTCACGGTTACATCTAGATGAAAGGACTGTCATTTGATTTAACCATTTCTGTTCCAAAATCTCAAAATTGCACAAAAAGTGGGGCCTCTTCTCGTCTAAGGGGCAGCTGGTAGGATCACTTCTGTATTCTGGCTTGCTGCATTGGGTCCAACCGATTTCCAAATCCAAGATATATTTGAACCCAGCCACTACCTGTGTCTTTGCTTTAACGACACGTACAAGACTTTGTGCAACATCTTTGTCACCGTCCACGCTGTCCGAAAATGATTTAAATGCAAAAGCTGCTACATCTTGAATATATGGATCTTTTTCGTTAACTTCAGTTACACATCCAGCACATATAGCGCGCTCTGTGACAACAATAGGTTCTTCAGCCAACTTTTCCTCTTCATTCGGGGAACCATTCAGTTGTGGATCATCATTGTTAGGATATGCTTTAGCTGGGTGAAATAAAACGCAGCCAATACAAATTGAAACCAAAAGAAGTTTAACAAGAGTAGTCATTTCGTCTCAAGTGAAAGGCCTGTTGACATGAAATTTACTGCCCAACACAGGCAGACCGAAAATATATTCTTATTTTTCTGGTGCTGCGATTTTTAATTCAAGCAATCTGTAAATAAAGTAAATAAATTATAACGATTGAAAAATGGAAAGTTATATGCATTAAAATACTGCATGTGATGACAACTGCTATCGCATCCGCGTCCTCGCATGTAAGATACCTTGATACCACTACAGTACACAGCAGGAAATAAAATCTACGTTGGAAACTACGTAACTTTTAACTATATTATTTATTCCTAACTATTTCTAGTACCTATTAATTATATTGTAACGTAACCACGTTTGCAGTCCAAGAAGAGATCTACAGATTTTGTCACCTTGATCAATGTCGTCCAGTCCTTGGCCACAATTTGACCGTGATCGTACATTATATATATATAATATATGCAATGCAATGCGTACTGCGTACTACAAATAGACTTGTTTACTTGTAAGTCTCTTTTTTATGACATAAATAATCTATGTGACTGTGATGTGAACTAAATATGAGAGAAAGTAGCTCATCCCAATACAGTAATTTCTGCATCTTTACTATTGCTGTACTTCCATAATTTAATAAACCTTATCTTTTTACACTGCAAAAATACCACAAATATAGTCTTGTTGAGACGGTGAATACTATTTAGTGTGGATGCATATAGAGAAGGAACCTTTCCTGCACAAATGAATGCACAAAGTAATTGCAAACTTGCAAACTCTTATGTAGTATTATTACCAATGCAATTATTATCAGTATTTAATCAAAATAAATATTTACCTTTACGTACTTGCTTGTAGGAAGTTGTGTTTTATACAATGATGATGCTATAATAGCCAATCTCACTTTCCAAGGTTAATGTCGCACATTGGCAATATTGCAATTTTCAGTGCTGTTATCCATCCAATCAAACTTTATTTATATGATTAAAGGTTCAAGCTTGGCGGTACGAGATTGGCACTTTGCAGCCGGAGAAAGATTCAGATAAGATGAGAGGCTTAGACGGATTTACTACACGGCTATACTACTACTACTGATGCTATGCATAGCGTTTAAAGTATGCTTATTTACCGGAGAATGCATGGAGAAAGTACTTTCACCTTCACCATGCCATAATGAGTGTTACTGTTAAGGGTAGCCTCCAGTGGGAACAAATTCATGAAAAGCTAACTAAATTTTGCCATTTCAGGATTTCATGCCTATAACTCCAAATCTAAAAAATAAAATAAAATAGAAAATGCATCCACATGTAAACTTAGTAAACTCCAAAGACCATTGTTTTCACCATTTTCACCAAAGGGAAAGCTAGTGCACATGTACACCTTCCAATTCCATCACACAATAAATTGTGGTGCTTGGGTGAAGATATTTATTGCCTATTGGACGGATCTAGAAACTTTTACTTTATTAACCAGCTAATTAAGTAATCTAATTTTATTTCTTATTGGCAATGCAAATAATAGTTGTCTATGGCTGTTGTATTGTATTAGCTATTAGCTTTAATAATTAAATCCGTTATCCATTAGATATATATTTATATTTTCATATTTCTATTAGCACTACGGCATTGAACAGGGACAATGACAACAACACAATTATTACTAGAACTATATTACCGATAAGACAAAAGTATTTCAAGATTTATATCACGACTTAACATGACTTTACATAATAACTAAACATCCATTGAACAAGTGCATAATATATTAATTATACCGTTTCTTATATGACATTCAGGAATGATTATTGTTACTACAAAACAGACTACAACAGGCAAAGTTACGCTGACAACATTGACAATTAAACAATTCTTAGCTAAGTTGTAGTCGTAACCGTAACCAAAAGATGTAAGCGCGAAAGCTACATCCCTTCGTGTCAAGGTATTTTACTTAGCTAACAATTACTACCGCTACATTTAGTGCCTTTAGTTAGATATCGAAACGGGTGACGTGACGCAAAATAAGGGTGAAGTTTACTTAACACAGATCATGTTTTGAAAAAACAGTCGACTCGTTTAGAACAGTAAATCTTCATCATGATGGTCATCAAAAATGTTAGCTGAATTTCCTTCGTCTTCGAGAAGTCCTCTCGCTTTTGCCTCTGCCCTAAGTTTATCCGTCTTAGCTCTTGCTATTTTCTTCTTGTCTTGAATCTTTTTTAACCGATAAAACTCTTCTCTTTCCAATTCATCTAGTTCAGAAATAATATACGCCAGCGTCCTCTCGATCCGTGGAATGATAACTATCATTTTTCACACAAATTAAAAAGCTTATTTTAGGTACTTGGTAATATATATAAATAAACAACTTACACACTTATATTTTTGGTGAACCTGACTACGTCAAGTCAAAAACACAATCATAATTAACACAATGTGACTTCGTCGTCAACAAATTGTGGGAATGTAGGATAGTAATATTTGAAGACTATTGATCGCTTTATACCATAAAACTTACACCTAAATGTAAACTTACCATGTTCAATAGCATTAACACGACGATTTGTTATTTTTATAGCCTCGTCTAAAGTAACAAACGATGTTTGTAAAGACGCAAGGTCAACTAACAAGTTAATTGCCTTTTGGTAATTCTTTTTCAATTTGCTGAGTTGTTGACCTCCTCGAGCTAAGCCAGTAAGTTCGTAGGAATCGCCACCTTCTTGGTACGCTTCGAAAACTGGGAGACTCACTCCAGCAACATTGTCTTTCTTGGTACGCACCTACAATTTGCACAGTAAAAACACAATTGATAATGTAAAAAAAATGCTGTAACTATAATAGTTGTAATTGATAGTTGGATTGGTATAATAGTAACTTTACGATGATTATAATCTACAAAATACTACCTTAATCTGTGCTTTGGAAACATTTTGAACAATTTGCTGATTGAAGTCGCCAGTGGCGAATTTTGCCTCTGCCAAAGAGAAAGCAGCTTCTTTCATGACTTCTCCCATCAGTGTTTTTGTCTACAAAGGAATAAAAATACAATTAAAAGTAAAGACAATTTACTTAACAACTTTTGACTTTGGAAAGAAACTTTAGCTTGCCTACAAACAGTATATCAATACCTCAATTATTTTGCCCAGAATCAACCTAAATCTCATCTGCAGAGCATCTGCTTTCTTTTTCAGTAGACTGTGTCCTGTCTGAGCACCTTTGAGTCGCGACTTCATCAAACTCTGAGCCCTGAAATTTAGCCAAAATTAAAAATGAATTTCAGTTAAATACTTGTGTGTTTTTGTCAGTTAACAACAGTTATGTTATCGTATCGTATAAAATAATATAAGAATAGCAACCACAACTTCCCGTTTAGCTAAATGCAACAATGCAAGAATAACAATCAACAATAGATTACCAAATATGAAAATGACATTTTTAAAATAAGCTTACCCTCTGGAAGGAAAAATTGGAATCCGATCTTTCGAAGACATTTTTCTATTTTATATTACAAGATACCAATTTCCAAAATAAGGATACTAACAGCAAAATGTGATTTTGTGTGACTGTGACTTTTTTGCCAATCCTTCCTTCAACTCGTCTTCAGTGCAGTAGTGTAGTAAGTAGTCAACTCAGCAGTCAGCAGGCATTACTTTTACCATACCATAGTATACTGATAGGTATGTCTTATAATCTCTTCTGTAGCTGTGTCGTGTAAAATACACGTAAACATATGCGTAGTGTAGATTGTAGATTTTGCACATGCATGCATATAGCATAGGCGTTTCCTCACTAAAAATACTACGCTAAACTGAATACTGCTATTGCTATAAATGAAGGAACGAAACGAACTATATACAGTATACAGTATGTCCAACTTTTAATGAAACATCACTTTCGTGCCTTCATGAAATGATTGCCGCCGTGATCACAAGTTTTATGCATGTTAAAATTAAGAAGGCGGTCCACCTGGGCTAAATACTTGTGTTTTCCTACTAGCCTACTTGATCAGATCAGACAAAGGACAAAATTCAATAGGATTAATCTGTTAATCCGAATGCATGGACATCATAAATTAAATAGTTTAGCTATCCGGTAGATTGGATATAATTGGTAAACTTCCAACTACAAGTTGTTGAAAAGTCAACTTTTTGTCAAAAATCAGAATAACTTTATTGCGTTGCCGTCTAGTGATGCTTGTACTCCATATTATGAGCATAGCCACTCACACTCCTACTCAAATCTTCATGTCGCATTGTTAGCTGTGGCTTCCCCAGTTCACCTAGAGTTCGGAATTCATAATAGTTAAGTTTCATAAGTACCTCAATTTTGCTTTTTAGTACATAAGTGTCTTACTTATGAAACTCGTCTATTAATTGTGAGTAGTGAGTACGTCCAAACTTCCAGACATACTGTATACGGAATTGTAAATAAATATAGAGCCTGCCAGCGCCACAACGAAAAGCAGTCAAACTATTCGATCCGACAAAGGAGGCAAGCTGCATTTGAATTTGTTGTAACATCGTAGTGCTGAGCGTTGGAATTTTAGTCCTTCATTTTTTGGAAAAGTTTGCAAAATTTTGGATTTAATCGTCCCCGTCTTCGTACTAATTATATAAATTATACATGCTCATGACATTTTCTTTGCAGGTCGCTCATCAACTACCGTAAAATTACCCGGGTGCACTAACCTTTGGTCAATACTTTAGGTTTGATTGGGTTGGATAGTTGGTTGGCTTGACGGAAAAGAAAGTATATCGATCTACGAAATAGAACGTTGATCGTAGACCTATAAAATCCTCTCCTATTGATCCAACTTCCAATTCCACTCCACTATGAGCCATCATAAAAGGAGCGCGGCTGCTCAATTTTTCCTGGAAGAGGATGCCGAAGAAGATGAACTGGACAATTACCCCTCTGGACATAACAGAGGTAGACCAAATAGCTCTTCAATAAGAGATCGTAGGAACCCTTTAACTGCCACTAGGTTATCGTCTTCTTCATCATCAGGAAATGTGCCTGCTGGAGGGACTGGTCCCGGTAGTGGGGCAAGGGGGTCAAGTGGGCGACATGACTCCGTTTTTGAGCCTAACGATTATCAAGATGAAAATGAGGTCAACTTTGCAATATATTCAAAGCATCTATAAGCAGTTCTACGTTTTGGTTATGTAATTTTTTAACAGTGTTCTCATTCTATTTTTTTAGGTGTACGAGCTCATCACGAAAGCCACCGTAACGGACTGCGAAAAGACTAAATTGGATAATTTGAAAAGAGTCAAGGAGATTATTATTAATAGGCAATCTGCGTTATTGGATAATTTTTTGGACGAAATGCTCAATTTTTTAACAGATAGTAATGCAGATATCCGCAACTACATTCTAGAATTCATAGAAGAAGCATGGTTATTACGACAATCTATTTTATATCTGCTTAACTTATGTAAAAATCAACTGGAAATGGTAACTTTAAAGGGAATTGGTTCTTTTGATAGTGAGACGGATCCAGAGACGATACCTAAAGTCCTCCACAACATGGCACTGATGTTACAAGATAGGGTAGTGTCAGTACAGAAGAAAGTCATACAAGTCACGGCAAAGATTTATAAATTTACATTAATGTGGCTATGTCGGTCCAAGTCCGTCACAGAAGACATGGAAAACGCTTGGAGCACTGTTAACGACCTGAAAAGACTTATCTTAAAGCAGATTGATAGCGACAGTGATGGGTATTTCTCAATCAATTCGCCATTTATGTTATCTCCATATTTATATATATAGACCTTGTATGTTACCTATTAGGCAATCGCAATACCGTCTTTAATACTTAATAATAATAAATGATGTCACTTTTTGTTTTAGAATTCGAACGCACACTGTGAAGTTTATAGAAACTGTTATACTTTTGCAAACACCTTCCGAGTCCGAGAGTTTGAAGCGAAAAAATGAGTTTTGCCTAGAGCATGTCCCTATCACTGTTAAAGTGGCAAGACCTCGCAAACTAGAAGAGGATGCTAGGTAATGAGTGCTTAAAGACGATATTAACTTACCTGCCGATGCCAACTGCTTAAACATGTTATGCCATTTGATGATAGACAATAATGGCAACAAACAAACCTGTCTCCGTCTCCAACGCTAGTTGTAGCATTTAAGTTATAGTAATTTAACTTACAGCTAGAGTCTGATTTAAGTTAGCTTAAAATGGCATGTGCATAATTATTATTAGTAATAGTAATTTTGGACAGTTATATGCAGCTATAAAGGACCTACTCTCATTACAGCTTTTGATGACAGTATGACAGTAGTAACAACTAACTACATACGTACCAATTAGGGTAATAACGAGTTGAAAAAAACGTTTGCTACAAAATCGGAATCTTTGAGTAATAATATTATAGGATACATCTTCATATTATTTTTTTGATCTTCAGTTTCTCTGAAATTATATCCTAGACCAGCCCGATCCCGATGTCATGTAACATGTCTGAAATTGTCAGAATGGTATGAAATTGAAATTAATGACGACGAACGATCATGGTGCAAAGGAATTCTTGCATTCAATACATTTTGAATAGGAAAGTAGTTCAGGCATTAGTTGGTCTACAGATTAGCTATAATTCACACATATCTTGATTCGATCATCAACAGTTTAATACTAGACATTAGCTGTGTGTAATTGCTTAGTGTACTTTCAATATATTTTGAATTGTGTAATTAGATGGCTAAAAGAAGCACCACATTTTTAATACGATGGGAATGGGAGATCACTAATTAAATAAATAATTGAGGTGCTAGGTTTTATAAGTATTGACAACGGGAAGAACATATTTCTTATTCAACTGAAAAAGTTATTTACAGATATAGTTATGAATAATAATTTTCGTAGCAATGTGTTATATGAATATAGGAGTAGTTTCTCTAGTAGTTGTAAATATGTATGTTTTACAATGTTTTAAAAATGTATTATCTTGATTGGCAGGAATTTATTCGAGGAGCTGCTAAAGTTTCACGGTTCTCGGCATGCAACCAGTGTGAATCTCATGACATGTATGGGCTCAATTGTATTAATCGCAAAACTAAGACCCCTTTTTATGGGAAAAGTTGTCACCGCTATGGAAAAGCTAAATGGTATTATTTCCTCTGTTGTAGTATTACACTAATTGTAATGTCAAACAGTAATATGTAAGTAAGATTTAGAAGATTATATTCCTTGCTAATAATTGAAATCACTGTTTTATGAAATAGCAATTTTACCACCGACCCTAGAAAGATCGCAAGTAACATCCGTGAGAAAGCATATGAAAGTTCAATTGATTGGATTATTGAGACATTCTAGAGGGGTAGATTACTATGATAGCATTACAACCTTGTTGACTGACTTGGGGGCAACTCATCAAGAGGTAAGTTGGATTGTTAATTTCTAAACAATATATGCCTTTAAGAGTAGCTATGTAATTAAGTATTATTAATTTCTAGCTTTACAAAGCTGTTCCAAATTTTGATGAAATCCGAGCGGAAAAGAGAAAGCGTCAGAGAGCAAACGCGGAGAAAGAAGAAAGCTCTAGTAGAAAAAGGGCTAGGATGGCAGTGGAAGAACTAGTCCCTGCTCCGTTAGAAGATGAAGAAGAAGATTATGATGACGACGAAGATAATGAGAAGATGCAGGAAGAACCGTCTAAATCCGAACCGTCCGTATTAAATGAAACTGAAAAATTGATTTTCGACAGATTAACTCCTGAGATGGCGGCTGAATTAGTAGTAGCATCTATGGTATATCTAGCATAATAGTATACTATACTATCAATTGCAATTTTAATAGTAGTAGGATTAGGAAGTAATTATTTGATTTTTGTCTGATAGGAAAATCTTCCAGACACATTGCCTGCCCATTTTATGGCTTCTTATACGCCCATCGCTATTGCTGGTACTGAAAATCAAATTCGCCATGTATCCAGATTGTTAGCTGCCCAATTCACAGCATCACAACTGGGCCCTGCAGCAGCTCTGTTAGGATTTCAGGTATTCATGTGGCATGTGCTTCATGCTTGCTTACACGTATATTGGTCACTTCGTCACTTGATTTCCCTATTTAATTTTAATTCTAATATTGTTTGAACGGTAATTAATTTAGGATGCTTCTGAAAACATTGAGAACACAGAACCCAATCAAATCACAACGGTGCTTTCAATGCCTTTAGGAATGGCTGCTCCTGTTCCGGATCCGAAATCTATGTTAGTCCCTGTAATGGGTTCAAAGAAGAAAATTTCCAAATCACTTAAATTAAGTGAAATAACAAAACCCTTGTCTTTTGAAGAACGACAAAAACATATGACATCGGCCGTCATGAGAATTTTGCAAACACACGAAAAGCTTAATGATATTAAATGTAGACTGGTGGCTTCTATAGCTATATCATCTAGTCCTCAATTACGGCAGTGTAAGTGCCAGATTATTTCGCTAATCCTTAAACTTTTGATGGCCCACAAGGAATATGAAAATGCTTGACGTATGATGGCTTTGCTTAATCTATAATAAGATGCGAAAATAGTGATAATTATACAATACAGATGAAAATTGTAGAAAGCCTTCGCATCGGAAATATGTTTCCAAAAGATGTTTTAAACTACTATATTGTTAATATAATGAATGTACTGCATTGTAGCTCCATTATTTGCTTAGGATTTTCACTATGGTCGCTTTAATGTTAACATTTTGCTTATAGACATAATGGAGTACATAAAAGAAGACATCAGAGCAAGACTGGATCTGGGCCTTTCCTGGATATTTGCCGAATATTGCTTGTGTCAAGATTTTATGACTAAGGCTCTTCCTGTAAAGGAAATATCATCGAATGAAAGGTAAATATATGCTATTTGCTATTTTATTATTATTACATTTAGTAAACAATGTCACATAACAAGAGTCTTTTAAAAATATTTCAATAACCATACTTTTTCTGAAATTTAAAGATACGAGTGGACCTTTTTAAACTTGATGCAGTCTATTCTGGAAACAGCCAACGAAACTGAAAAGTCATCGTAAGTGATCCACAAGTTCATATCCTACTAAACAAGACCATACTTTATACTAGATTTAATACACTTTTCAACAAAATAACGGCGATATAGGTTTTCAATATATGTTTGTAACATTGCAGTTTGGCATGGCGTTTGTACACGGAACCCCCGTCAATACCAGACAAGGGATTAGAATTACTGAAAACGTTATGTGGACAACCATTGCATGCTTCCAAAGGAATGCAACTTTTGATGGAACTCGCTACCAAACGACCTAAAAAGCTGCACTATCTCAGCGCTCTACTAGATTTTTGTTCTCATTCTTTTGAAGAAGTAAGAACTTTTTAAAACAAGCTTTTTCAAAATATGATTGAATATTAAGTGAGTCTTTTCTCTTGCAATAGATTCGTACAAGTGGTGTTAGTTGTGTGCTGAAGTTATATGAAAATGTTGAAAACATGAGAGCTAAGATTGAAGATTATGCCGTTGGAACGTACCTTAACTCCCTACGCTATCCTCCTCCAGAGCTGCTATTTACTGAAGATTTAGGCCGAAGAGAATATCAAAATGAATGGACAGATGATCTTGTGAAATCATGTCTGCATTTATACCTTCAGTTGCTGATAGTTAAAAACTCTCTGATTCATGAGTAAGATTTTCCTCACAAAGGATTTGTCTTGTTAATATCTGGTGCTAGTCATTTAAGCAATGTGAAATAAATTTATATAGCAAATTTCCCTGATTTCCCAGGTTGACTGTAGTTTACGTGGAAACTTCTTCCGACGTGAAAAGAAGTATCCTAAGATATATTGAATCGCCGGTGAGAAGAATGGGAATGGACTCGCCTGATTTGATGAAACTTTTAGATTCTTTTCCCAAAGGAGCTGAAACTTTGATAACACGAATCATTCACATCCTCACCGATAAAAGTAAGTGTCCCGATAGGATTTGAAGACATGTGGCATTAAGCATAATTTTACAATTCTCTGCGCTCTTGTTTAGTCTATGTCTATAAAACCAAATTCTCATGTGAAATTTAAAAGAGTTTGTAATGTTGCACTAAAAGACAATTTGTTGCATTTCCAGCTTTACCGAGTGCGGACTTGGTTTCACGAGTGAGAAATCTATATGCGAAACGTGTGTCTGATGTAAGATTTTTGATCCCTGTCTTGAATGGATTAGCGAAGGTTGAAATCATTGCCGCTCTTCCCAAACTGATAAAATTAAATCCTAATGTTGTGAAAGAGGTAAGTACTTTCAAATCTACTGTTGGTAAATAGCATAATGAAATAGTATGGGTTTACTAATGGTTTTCTTGTGATAGGTATTCAACAGGTTGTTAGGCATTCATGCTGATGCTGAATCTCAGCATGCAAGTCCAATAACTCCGGTTGAGCTGATGATCGCTTTACATAATATTGAACCATCGAAATGCGACGTTAAGACAGTTATAAAAGGTGACACAAATTGTTAAAATTATCTACCTTGCATGTATTTTCAATAAAATGTTATGTTAAGCAATGTCAGTAGATTGGATTTTAGTAAATATCGAATGTACAACAAACTGTCTTATATTCTTGCAGCCACTTCGTTGTGCTTTAATGAAGCAGAAGTTTATACTGCAGAAGTTTTGGCTATTGTCATTAATCAACTTCTTGAACAAACTCCATTACCAACCTTGCTTATGAGAACTGTCATTCAGACATTAGCGTTACACTCTAAGTTGTCTGGATTTATTTTAAACACTCTTGGACGTCTTGTTCATAAACAGGTATGTGTTGAATAAAAGACTTATTATGCTGGGCATTATAAACAATTAACTACTAATACTGGCAAGCAATTATATATATCATCATAATTAAAACGCATATGAATTTTTGGATATTAGGTCTGGACTCAGCCAAAAGTTTGGGAAGGCTTTATTAAATGTTGCCAACGTACTTTGCCTAAAAGCATACCAATATTACTTTCGCTGCCTCCAACACAATTGAAACAAGCTTTGGACGAGGCTGCAGATCTTCGTGAGCCACTCGCGATGCATTTGATGTCTTTTTCGCAGCAACAGGTATGCAATGATAAATTCAGATTCTGAAGATTGTGTATGACATTTTTCATGAATATTATGGACAAATTCTATTCACATATTTGTTTCTTGTTACAGCGGTCGTGCATGCCACCCTTGGTGTTAAGTATTGTTCTGGGTGACGTCAAGGAAGAAGTTATGGTCAAATCAGAATCGTATTACGATGACTATCAAAATGAAGTTACGAGAATTGGAGAACGAAACTCTGGTGCTATTGGAGTTCATACTGTTAAGGATGAGCCGGTTAGTTTCCTAAAGAAATAGAAGTTTTAATATGTAAAAGTAAAGGGTATGCATTTTTGTGGCTTAATAATAACAATAATGTTTTTACTGTTTTTCAGAGGTCACCTGGTGGAGACGAACTTTCTATTGAGATCAAAGACGAACCTATGGAATATGTGGATGAATAAAGCAAGCTTTTTAATATTACAATTATGTTAGGTTTTCAGAGTTTCACTAGTAAGTTAGTAAGGTTCGTTGGTGAACTGATCCTCACTTCGAGAAACATTTTCTCCTCTGTGTTGTGAGCTTCCACTGGAAGCAACCTACTTATTGATATTATTAAGTTTTTTGAAATACTAAAAGTAAATTATTAAAATAATTAATAATAATAAGATAATTAAGGAATAAGATGAAATAATTTAGGATAAGATGTATTTATATTTATAGATATTGAAGTTGAGGTTTCAATTGTCTTGATACTAGTACTTAATAATATTAATATTATTTAGAGACATTAAGGTAATAATTATTATAATCTGTAGTGAAATTTAGGAAATAAAACTACTTAAAACACAGTCAAATTTCTTAAACTTTTTAGGTGATTGGTTAAAAGCAAATATTATGTGTGTTATATGCTAGCTACGTAATTAATATGTATTAAGTCCAATTTGCTGACCCTGACCACCGCAAGTAGTCAAACGAAGTACCCTACCCTGCGTTTTTTCATTCATGTGTAAATTATGAATAGGTAGCGGTAGGATTGACTGATAACTATTAGTAAAATTATTAACTAAAAAGTACACGTATGCGTTGCGTAAATGACTTGTATGCCAAATGTAATAAAAAATTTCATACAAATCAAAATTACTTTTAACTTTGTCTTATTATTTTCATCATCACTCACAACATATTATTTCATCCTTTTCCTAATATCACAATTATCTTGGATGAGTCTCCTCCAAAAATAGATGATACAACTATACTTATTAATCCACGTTTACATCGAATAGGTGATATTTTTAGTACATATAAAGAAAATGAAGTACTTAAGTAATATTATAGTTATAAATAGTTGGTGTAGAATAAATCTATATAATCATACAAATACCAAATGTTGCTGGTAGGGTAAAGTTAATCTGAAATTACTTAAGAACCGTCACAAATGTAAGCAAATAATACTTCAGTAACATTATACCCACCTTACATTTCGAGCACAATAGTAACTTACTTGATGAATGGATTAACTAATTCGCATTCTTTATCTAAATAGTCTAGTTAGATCTATCCAGATTATAATTTAGCATGTAGTAAGTACTACTAATAAGCTGCGTCTTGTGCAATTGGGGAAAGTACAGTAGCTGATATTCATTGGCATGTTACAACAGACGCAGGGGACACTAAATTAGCAAAGACTATAACAATTTAAATAACACACAAAACATCATTTAATTAGATAATCTACGTGTATGCCATTACATTACTAACGCAAAACATTTGGTTCACATGCATATTTCCTATCCTGAAGAGTTTATAATGATTTTCTAAGCGAAAACCTAATGAAAAACTTTTCCACAATGCCAATTATATTTTTTGCACACTGATACATAAAGTTATTCAGTAATAATTAATTTGTATATAAACTTAGGTTTGTATTTTCTGTTTTGTTGTGTTATGTGCATGTTTAATAAACGCTTCCTGTATTACATTTAAATCAATTTCAGTCATTTAAACCAGAAAGTATTTGTAAATAGGTAATAGAAGGGAAAAATAAGGTAATTCTGCTATATGTATAACACTAACTAATACTAGCTACAATATAACATAACGTTAGTTACACATTATTTATCGTCCGTAATCACTCCTATATTTACCTATGAAATTAAATGTTGACTAAAGCCCAACCATCTTTTACATTTAAATTAAAACGGCCAATTATAGTTTCATAGTCAAAGATAAATAGTAAATAGTAGTCTGCTGCTGCTGCTGCACAAGAACGGTCTACCAATAATTGATCTTACTTCGTTGTCTTTTATTTTTGAAACAATAAAATAAGGCCTAAAGCAGAAGTGGACTGATTAGTTTGCATTGCATTGTTCTTCTTGATTAGAGAATACTAAGGCGAATATTAGAACCAATTCTGCATTTTTATCCTGACTCTCTACTTTGATTGTGATCTCAACCTCAAGTAGATAACAAATTCCAGTAATTTTTACAAAATGATAATTGTCATTACAATTACATCAGTACACAACGTTCATCCGACCTTTAAAATGTACTAAACTTAATAAACGCACACTAGTAATATTTTCTGCATTAAGTAACTACATACTTGTAAATA
>JAQFYC010001819.1:0-30350 GCA_034694165.1 Tomocerus mixtus | reverse complement strand
AATCTGCCTACTACATTAAACACTAACTATAATAATGAATTCTCAGTAATGGGAATAATACGTATAATGCTTGACGGTTCTGGTAAGTAATATTGCAGTGGAATTCGACTAGGTAGTTAAGGAGTATATAGTAGTCATGTCATATAAATTATATTAAACGATTCTCTTTCCTTTTGCAGAAACAAAAACGAAATTGGTCATGATTGCTGACTGATGTTATTTGATGTGAGTTGAAGATCTTTCACTAATTGGGAACACATCCCAGAGTCCATTATTTGACAGCTAAGGTGCAAGGATCCTTATCCTATGCAACAATGCTAATAAATATAAAAGCTGATAGGGAACTACATCCCGAATGTCATGTCACCTCAAGATTAACAACCTTTTGCTAATTCAAACTTACTTTACACAATCTAAATTGAGCTTTAACGCAATCGTGTCGTGTCCTCTCGTCGCGCATCCAAAAAACGGAACATCCTTAACTCGAAATTCACCTTTAGGAACTTTTATTCACCTTACATATTTGTATAGCATTTAATATACCTAATTTAGGTATAAGAGTCAAGAGAATCTTTTTAGAGAGTAAATAAAATGCAAATTGTGTTGTGACTCTATTTATTTTCTAATTTAAATGTAGTATCTGTAATACCACAATTGTCAGTTCACTAATACGATCTGCATGCTTTTACACGGTATATATTTCTCTTCCTTTATGTATATACAGCAAATATGACCGAATACATAAGTTGATAATATCCTTTGAAAGGGGTGTGTATGCGAACACGTTATTAAATTACACGAAGCTCATCTTACTTTTATTCTTTTGAATTAGCATTCATTTTTAAATCGAGTAGAAATCGACACGGACACGCTCGTGAGTTCCACATTTCCAAATACCGAATTGTATTTCTCCTTTTCACACAACTAACACTTCTGATTCTATTTGAATAATATGAACCCTACATTGTATTGCATATTAAGTATGTAGGTAACTTTGCCATATCCTTTTCAACTTGAGCATGATGTCATATATTAACATTTTGTATCCCCTATGGTCTAAGCTTAACTCTTTAGCTCTAAACTTATACTTATCATTGCACTTAGAAATTTGAATTTATACACATTGTTTACATTTCTGGCAATAGAAAATGATAGTGTCTTGGTTTACAGTAGAGTACAAGTACAATTTGCACTTTATCTTTATCTGTTGTGTGGTGTGAGTCAGAAATGCATTGGCATTCCTGGTAATGTATTGGTATGGCACCCAGCAGAGACACATTACATTACATTGCACTAAACATACATTGAACCACACTTATTGTTAGGACACACAAAATACAATCGAATTGCCGGACACGAAATTGCGTGAGATATTCTCACATCACATGTAATCAAACCAAACATATGCAAAAACAATAAAGAACTTGGATTTGAATTGAATTCAGTATTCAATTGAAGTTTTCCTTGCCAAAAGGAAAAGTTAAGTCTTGAATATGAACATTGAAGGAGGATTGACGACCTCAACTCAAGAAAACGAAATGTGATGTGTGTGCTGTACTATCTTACAGCTATATCTGTAATATGTAATCACACAAACATAATCTTACTATTTCAAATATTATCATCAAACCTATTATTGTATCTTCACATTCACACTTTATATAAGTCATCGCCTCTTTGTAATACAAAGAGATTACTATATATACTTATAAAACTTATATTTCACTAGATATCATAAGTATGAAAGTATCTGCGTATTTGGTATGTATAATATTATTATTGTATATCCCTTGATAATCTATTGCAATAAACAATATTGGCCAGTTTAACTTTTGACATGAGCATCTTCTGCACTATGCAAATATGTACACACAAGTTATTTTGATTTCAGTTTCTATTACTATTAAAATTACTTTTTATTGCAAAATTGTCTCATTTCCCTTTCAATATCGCACGAATTTCTCCAAAATCAAATTTTACATCACAAATCACAACTCAGCCATTTCCCAATTATTGCATTTCAATGTTTTCCGCACCAGCACTATGACTATAACCAAACCAAACCAAACCACTGTCAAGTTTGTATATAATTGTACCTATCAGTACTTCCTTGCAAACCTGACTTGACTTGTCTTCCCTATTTGATATCAACCGATTTCTATCTATGAACCAAAAAGTTTCTTTTTACTACTTCTTCTTTAGATACTTGACATTTTAAGGTTTGGGGCAGAATGTAAGTAATTTTTCCTCATTGCTTTTGGTTTGCATTTTTTCCTACATCCTTTCTCATGCCAGGATATAATTAACCTTTACATAAATGTGCATATCTTTCTATGCCCGAACGCAGTGCATGCACTTTTGAAATCCAAAGGAAACCAAACCAAACCACACTACACAAGATAATAAACAAAGATAGACAGTTTGTAATTTTCACACCTTCTCGCTTCCCATCACATTACATCGTAGCATATCATATCAGATTGACTAACTACAATAATGCAACCAGTACTGAATCACAGGAATAATTAGAAGTGCCTATTTCTTTACATTTTCCATAAATCAAGTCTAAACTAATCATGCTTCGCTTTTCACCGCACGAACCAAACCATACCAAACCAAGCCTCTCGACATCTATTTAACACTATTCACAAACAAGGGGAATCCCTATCTACTTAAATATAATATATAATACATATATAGCTTAACAAAAGGTAAAGTACCTACCTAAATTAATCAAGTTACAAAAATCTCTTTATTTACTTCCCTTACTCTACCTTATGCATACAAATATAAAAACTTTGTATACAAAATACAAACACATGCTGAGAAATATCTATTATGTAGTTTATTACGCATTTGCGATGTACCTAAAGAGCATTTTTATATTTACGAATACAGTGTAGCATTACGTATGTACTACTTATGTATAGGAAACACTACAATTGCTATTTAGTACATGTGTATTCTTTGTGTAGCACACAGGACACAGGTAAACTTATGTATTGTCTATTGTACACATGTAGCATTCATGTAATGATCATCGTGCCTACTGCCTAGTTCAATTTATTAGGAATAATGAAAGGGAAACCAATTCTAACCAGCACCCTTCAAACTGAGTGAAATGTAGGTAGTAGTATGCAATGCACTATGCACTAGGCACTTTTCCATTTGATTTTGATTCACGGCACCGCAACTACAAGCTACAGCAACAGCAGCAACAATCATATCGCATTGCATTCAGAAAATACAAAAGAAGAAATTAATTACTGCTAGTTGCCCTCTTTGTACAAATGTCTGTCTATCTGTCGGCCGACATGTAACACCATTTGTTCTCTTCTCTAACTTGACATGACACTTGTTCTTGTAGTGAGTAATATGATGAACTCTGACTTTATGTACCTACATAGTTAAGTTCTTGAACACATTATTTCTTTTTATGGTCGAATCCTATGTGACTAGTAATGTTCAGTCTCATGATCATTGTGTAGGTAGCTATATAGCATTATGGTACTATGTATCAAGAATCATTTTACAAAAGTCACATACGTATCAGTTAATGTAAGCTAATGTTTATACTTTATACTCGGTTAGATAACCAAAATACAGACAAATGATTTTTTATCACCAACAATCATTCAACAGTCAAAGGCAAGATCACATACTTTCCAAATGCCTTATTCGGCACACACACTAAAAATTCACAAGGTTCCTCATTTCATACATATTTATTTTATGTTAGAAGAATTAACTACTAGGACTCATTTGCATTGTATCAGTACTAACTAATTTTTCACGCTGCATGCATACCCTATCTCTCGTTACATTCTGAATCAAGTTTACTATTCCTTTGGCTAGTTTACTCTACATCTCAATATATAGATCATGATATACTAATCATATTAATGTTAATATACCATAATGTGATGCTTTGCTAACTAGCAAATAAAACAGTGAAAATTATCTACAGGGACATGACAGCATGCATGCCTTACTTATTCAAATTAATAAATGTTTCTGTACAAGATCATTTGCAATTGCAATTTGCAATCTCCTTATACTCCCTACTACCTACTGTATACAGTTAGTACACACTACACAAATAATGGTTACTATTCAATTTTATAATTTTCTAATTCACTGACAGTCAATCCTAAGTGGAACATAATGAGATCTCTACTATCATTTAAAACGATCTACCTACAAAATAAGTCCACAACCACATGAGCAGCCAGGACAGGCATAGGTTAACCATGGTATTTAAACATCCAATACTTAATCCATAAACGTTTGAGCAATGTGTCCTTTGTGTATGTAATGTTTAATGTAGTATATCATTGTGCAGATTAGTACTGTATGCATAACATAGTTTGGAAAAGATTTATTATAATATAGGTCATGGCTCAGCTAAGGTACTTGCTTATTAGTTAAATATTTTAAAATTAACATTACGCTCAATACATGTCATTTGATTTGTAATTTTCCTTTTGTCCTCTTGTGCTGCGACAAGGTGGAATCGTGTCAACAATACAATTTTAAACGTACATGATTCGAATTAAATGCCTACGATTTATTATGGATATGTTTCTTATATTAATAATTTCTGTATTATATTAGATCCATAAACAACCGAAATAACGCACAAATATGATACGCAAATGAACCAAACATCTTTATGTGAGGGTGTACAAAATATGTAACTTTCCAGTTTATCAACCTATGTATAACAACTAATAATAAGTAACAGTATCAAATGTACGAATGTGAACACGCATAACAATATAATAAGTCAAGTACTGTTCATACAGACATAATATATTGAGTAGACATAAGTAATAAGTATGTAGAAACTAAACAAACTTGTATTAATCTTTCAATTGTACTTACTATGGTATAAGAGACAGAGAAAGGTGAAGATCAAAACTGTCAACCCACGACTGAGCTGTGTCATTGCATTGCAAATTCAAATTCAAATTCAAATGCAGATCTCAAATCTCAATCCCAAAGCACGATTTATATAGCACGACACATGAGTTGACATTTTGACATTTGAAGTACAAAGTGTATGTAGGTACATAACTACATATGTATTTACATTACGTACATACATACATACATCGCAAATATGTGCGATATCTCTATCCTGACAATCTGATTTATACGCCCATGCTATGTTATCTTCCTTGATGTAAAGACTATGACTGTGACAGTTTTTACAGAAAGGATTCTACTACCGATCTGCTCTGCTCTATTTAATATATTATACAAATACTACAGCTACTTAGCATACGTACAATACAGCATAAGATTCATAAATAACTGAATTGACTTATATGTATGTACATATTAGATTAGGTGACAATGTTGCACCATGCCATGCCATGGCCATGCCATACCACGACAAGTTTAGTTTAGTGTTTTAGTCTGCATACTCGTCTAGACTAGAACTGGTGTGGTGTGGTGCACAAACAGATGCTAAATAGTAAATACATTATAAATAATGTGTACTTAGGTAGTGTAGTGAACTACTACTTTCTAAGTCGATTCTATTTAGTTAGGATGAATGAAATGAAGTATTATTGCATGAACACGCCTACAGGCTAACAAAATAATCCATAGTGTTATGGTAATGGAATGGCAAAAGCAAAATCCTCATTCTCAAATCAAATCATATCAGTTCAATCTCTAAACTCTAACTCTTTTCTTTCATCTTTCAGAGTGACATGATACGCTATGTATTTATTTACTCTCCTCTCTATCTGTACTTATCTCCATACATTTGCCCACAAGGCGAGGAACTTAGCACTTGCTCTTTAAACAGAGAATGATTCAATAAATCAACCACTATTCTATACAATGTACAGCACACTGGTTTGGTTTGATTTGATTTAATTTCCTATTCAATTTCGACAAAAGGGGTCTTCACACAGATACTGTATTGTAATATTAAGTAAAGTAAATCTAATTCAATGTGATAGCATATCAAAGATTATTTTTTACTGATTTACAATTTCACAGCAGAATGTAACACTACAGGACAAGAGTGGATTGGAGTGTTATATATTTATTCTCAGAGGAGTGCTTCGCTTAATACGGAACATAAATATCCGAAGGGTGCTTTGCACAAGGATTTTGGAATTCTAAGTAGGTAGTCTGCATCTGTATAATATGTTAACGTACCTACTCTGTAATCTTCAAAAATAAAAATTCACTTTTCCACATTCACCCAAAATTACATTGTCAGTACCTAATTACTTTATTGCCAAGAGCTGGGCTATTACTTTTTTGTAGCCATTAAGTGGTCTTCCAAAAATTCTTTTAAAAAAGGTTGACAGTTTCACACTTGAAATATTATGTAATCACCTTACAATTAGTCTAATTGCGCTCATAGTCTCAAAGTTGGTTATGTGCTTCAAATTTAAAAGATATGCTTATCTACGAGTACTACATAATGTCAAATCATATAGAACAGTAATCCTTTACATAACTTAACGGAAATTTTGCACAGAATGATTACAGAAAGACAACAGATGAATAATAGGTACTGCCATTTATGTACAGGTATTATAGTTAGAGTAATTGCAATAAGTTTAGTACTTACTAAATAACTAAGTGGATATCTTGAAATTATCTAATCCAACAGACAAATGCCTATCTTTAAAAAATTCAGCGAAAGTGTTACCTACTGATTGCTGTCATTATTCTATAGAGTATTATGCAATCGCCTGTCGTGTACAATTAGCCCTGTCTTGGGAACACAGTAAGAATTCTCTTAGCTGTCATGTCATGTCACTTGAAAATAAATTCTTGCAAAATATGTTCGCATGTAGCATCATATGAGTATTTGCACCTATCACCATCAGGACAGCGTGTTTTATGAAGGTAGGTGCTAGATGGGTACTATAAATTCAACCTATAGTTTTTTTATAATTTTTCAATATGTAGCATTCACTGAAAATATCCTGAACGTATCTGTCTTATAACCTATAAAAATACATAAAGGGGAAATATACTATACTTAAATACATGGGATATTAGTACTACACAACAGTGAGAATGATAAATGCTCTTACGGGCAATTATGAGTGTAATATTGTTGCTTTGATGTAGTAAATCACTTAATAAACATTACGAGTTCAAAACTCAGTGAAATTGCACATAGTTTCTTCCCTGTTATTTGTTGGTAGCATAATTTTATGGCTTTCATAGGTTTTGGCTAAAGTAAACCAATTATGGAGCCATATGTTTGTTAAACGAAATTGAGAGTCAAAGTTGTAGTTGTGTTGAAGTAGATTATTATATTAGGTGCACTCTACACTTCACTTATTATGTTAGCCAACTTACTACTTCCTCTCTCCCCAAGTAGTCGTCATAGCCATGTTATTAGTATTATTTAACACACAGATGAGTGAGAGAAACTTTAGACAAAACATAAGGAGGAAATAGTCAGACAGATAAATCAAACACAAGCTGAAGTTCTCCAACGCCAACTCCAACTCATATAGTCTTAGGTATGAAAACAATGCAATACTTTTTGTGTAGTATGTATATGTACACATGTTTTCTTTGTAGTTAGAACTAACGATCTAAAAATTGTATAAGAAACCAGCTTGGTCTTACTCTTGTTGAAACTTTTAAGAACTGAAATGAAACTGAAAGTGTGAGTTGGATTTGAAACAGTATAGTAGAGTGAAACTATGTACTGGTTTACAATATAACAGTGTTGACGGAAACTTTTCGTAAAGGAATTGATTGGAAATCTGGGGCAGCAAAGCCAAGTGGATTGGATTGGATTGGAGTCAAGTCAAGACAACTCAAGTAAACTCGTAAATGTAAAAAGTTGTAAATAACTGCGTTATCTTAGCACTTAACAAACCCACGTTCTTCAGCTCAACACAATATTACACTACATTTCACGTACACGTTTTATGTGGACTGGCCTGGCTTGGTTTGAACTGCACGGAAGGAATGAGTGTAAATCCTAACTCTACATCATCACCACAACTACTGTATTACATACAATAAAGGTACTACTGTCCTGGCCTGCGTCTGGTACTGATCTTCTCTACTATTCTAGGTGCACTTATAATAATGCAAAGCCAGGCCGGGCCAGGAAAACACATAAGTGCAGATACCTACATGTGTAGGTAATAACTATGATACTATCATAAGTATCACAGAGCCATAACTATTTGGATAACAAATGGGATGCTGTACTCTGTATTGCAGTTGTAAATATCTTTCTATTGGGACATCAAATAAAATATGCCTACACATGTATGTATCAAAAAAGAATTTAATAATAGTTCTACTGAAGCACGTAAACCTACATACTAACACTAACGCTAAGAATAACTGAAAGGATAAATAGATACTGCTCTATATTGTAGCAAAATATAGGTTATATTTTTGTCGCTCTGTATATACACAGTACAAAGTATATTGTGCACAAATGTAGCATATCATTATAAAAAGAAGGGATGAAACGCAACAGAAAGAAAGGTTATCTTTATGTTTATCCTTCATCCTTCCCTACTTATTTAGGTATACTCTTGTACTTACGTATTTACTTTTACTCTATTTATTGAAACTAGGTATTACT
Source organism: Tomocerus mixtus (assembly GCA_034694165.1). NCBI lineage: Eukaryota > Metazoa > Arthropoda > Collembola > Entomobryomorpha > Tomoceridae > Tomocerus > Tomocerus mixtus. The sequence continues at coordinate 21,751 of JAQFYC010001819.1, read as the reverse complement.
ACTCGTCCTAATATAATGGATGTTGCCCGTATTTCGGGTAATGGTATGGCACGCGACCCACACCAGATGTTTACTGTGGTCAGACCAGAATGTAGAAAAGCCAAGTGTAGTGTTCAAGGAAAGCAGCTGCAATGCAGCGCAACAAACATCTACCAAAGCCAAATCCAACTGAACTGAATTGCACTCATCTCAAATCTCATCTCGTCAATGTATTCATTTCATATAATATGAAAAGAGGTCCCTTTTCGTTCTACCTAAAGTAAATGGGGCCAAAGCTCTTTTCCTCGGCTCCGGAGGGAAATTACATATCAACATGTTATGTACAATCATATCCATATATTCATTCAACATTTACTTATTTATAAGTACACAATGCACACACAAACAACTTATAGGTATATACTCAAGGCAAACAGATTTTCCGGGGTGTTAAATCAGGATCCCTAAATTGCATGCTTTAAAACTATGTATTACGTAATACCCAACTGTTGTACTACATTTTTTCATCATATAGTCATAGGAAGTTTGTAAATAGGTAAGCTAAAGCTCAATAAACCCTGACCTGACTTCCATTTCGGCTAAAATTCACATTTTACCATTTCAATCAGATTCACTTTACTACTGAGCGTATTTACTGTGTATATCAGTAAACTGTATAAATAAATACGCTACAGACACACTTTCCACTTCAATTTTGAAACCCGACAACGACAATCGCTTCGTCTGTCTGTGTTATGTACATAAATAAAATAAATATAGTAAATGTTCTTTTCAATGCTTTGAAACATATTTACACTCACTCTTTGCTTTGGTTAAGGATCAAGTGTCATCCACTCTCTCACTTGGACATGAATTCAAATTCGTGCACTTATCCATTGTACTTTTCATTTCATTCTGCCCAATAACTGCTCCTATGCATTTCATGCTTATTGTCATGCCGCAGCTTGGGTGCATGTTGTGTCTATCTGTATTCTGTATGTACCTGAATTTTTTCTGTCACCCGATCCTCTCTCCAGATAAAACAATCCGATTTACATTCTGACATTTCAATGACACTCGTAACTCTGCTCTTTATGAAGTTGTCAGGATTTAGTTAATGCAACTCATAAAATTATTATTGAAACCGAGATTTCATTCACTCCATGCCAAAACATCCTCTTCATCATACACACATAGCAAAAGACCCAGATTGGATTAAACTGGAACTGGGAATGCACAATGGAGTCGCTACTGATTTATACTTACTTAGTTTGGCACTCAAATCCTTTTAATCCACTCTCTGGAGGAAAGTAAACTAAATCCAAAATCCAACCAAACCAAACCACTAAGGAAGGAAGGGAAACCGATTATTTTATTACAGGACAGTCAGGCGAGAGCGAGAGGGAAGGAATTAAATAGATTGAAATTCTAGTTGTAATACTAATATGTACTGCCCACTTTCCATTTCCATATCCTCTCTGGTCTAGTCTGGGACTGTTGTATGGAACTACGAACTATATAATTCTATTCTGTATTCTACACAAGCTACTTTAGTCTGTATTGTATCATTAAACTTTTCCTGAGCACGTACGCCATAATCTCTTTGTGATGAGTTAGTTTGAGTCATGCTGATGTTGTTGTTGCTGTTCTACTCTTCAGAAACACAAATGAATTCCTTTGGCCTATGATTCTACTCAAAATATTGCAAAAAATCGATGAAGAAGCCTGCATTGAATTAAATAGCCAAGCCAACAACAACAAAACAGTGTTATGAATTCCTACAATGGAAATGTTTTGCTGAGAAAAAGAGAAGCATGAAATAAAATTATAAATTTAAGTTAAGGCCAAAGCCAAAGCCAAGCCACGACCAAAGAAAAAGGAGAACTTGAACTCTAATTTTGAAGACTCTCTGCATTGTGTTATTGTATGTCTGTAGGAACATTTTTTGCAGTATGAGTTGAGTACAGTAGAGTAGGTACTACCTCCTTCGGAATCCTCAGCAAATGAATTCACAATCAGTGTAAGTAATTCTTATCTTAAGCCAATTTTTATACGTAAAGATATAAAATGGATGTAAGTATGCTTAATATGTGCATAGAATTCGTCTTATGTTTGATAAGTGCGTAAGATGATGCTCATAAGATGCACAGTGCACATGTACCAATCTACAAAAACGAAAAGTGGTGAAAAAACTCATTCACGAACTAGACATTCCGCCCATTTCATTTGTGTACCATTTTCAAGTTCAGCTACTTACTTATACACAAAACAACACAAACATGCGCTTATGTTATACTATTTACTATCGCATTTTGGATTATAATGAATATAAATATGCAAACTGTAGATTAATTTCCAAGATAGTAGATACTTATTGCATTTTTCCTGCTCTCACTCTTAATTCCTAAATGAGACATGTACATACATACGAAGTACGCACAAAAGTTCGAGTGAGTGAATATATGGTTTAACTTTTACTTTTCCTCGTTTAGGCATACACAGTTCATAACGTAACATAACAGACCACTTTATTTGTGAGCCCATGAATGCACTTGCTACTTACACAAAAAATTCTAATAAAAGCATACACACGACGGAGCACAATATTAACAGAGAAGATACGGCACAGTGAGTACATTTTAAGAACAGAAACAGATGCACGTATAGTACAGCAGAGTCATTTCTGGACGAAGTCGTGAGTAAAGAAAAACAGAGGTAGGATTATTCTTTTGCTTTGCTAGAGCTCTTTGTACTATTATTATTATGCAACAAAGATGGCCATAACTGGCAATAATGTTATTTAATTGGAGAGAGACTGAATTAATCATGGGAAATTTGGTATCGTACGATAAAGATAAAAGCCCAGTCTCAGCTAAACTGTTTTGTCTGCCTAACTACCTTTAAATATAATACTAACACAGTAAAGTTACTCACAACAAGCAATTTATTCAAATTCTGCTGAGGATTACTTATTAAGTTTATGTAACAATAGACACTTAGAACGCTTGGAATACAATATCTACAGCCTGGCCTGGAATGATAAAGCGATACAAAACTATCTATTTAGATAACTCGAGTAGACCTCATATTTATAATTTATCCCATTTTACATACACAGAAAAGTAAATGGTTACAATACATATAAGATAAGTAGTAAATCTATAAACATCATACATAAAGTGAATTACAAGTTTGATATAATAAAAAAAACACCTTGTCTTCACTATACATACCTGAATCCTTTAGTTGTAAAATCAGCATGAATTCTTTCCACTCATTAAGTAGTTATACACATTTCTATCATATTGTAACTGGATCGCTAAACTGACAACAATCCTAATTGCAATGCGTTTAGTTTATCTAAAGAACAATCCCTGTATTATTTTAAGGGGCCATTTATCATTTATGCTGCAATTGCATAACATAATTGAAAATCTATTATTTGCATCGTATTGTGCTCAAATCTGCGTCAATCTATCTTATCTGTCCACAACCTTAATTAATGATAAATACCCACTGTCAGATCAGGTTAGTCTATGAACTTACAGAACAACGAATTGAGTTTAACAATGTATTCCCTTTGTAATGCGATAAATATTTTTGACATTAGATTGTGTACTCTAGACATTTACAATTTACAATCAGCATTTTTCTCACAATCAGATGTAGCAATTTATTTATTTCACATCGAGCGCGAGCCCTGGGGAAGGAAGCCAAAAATTATTGAATATTTAGCCAGGACACGAATTGTTTTGAATGTTTTTAAGTAACTTTATTTGATTCAGTGATTAGTTGAACTTGTGATACAATTACCTTTAATTTTGGTTTTGGTTAATATTTGTTACTGAAATATCTGCAGATAATATAGTATTTAAGTATGCTGCTCTTGTAAGCTAAATAAATAAATGAGAGTAATTATTAGTAATTATGAATTAAGTTAACCTAACTTTTGGTAACTAAATTCAAATAAATGGCCTGTCCAAGTCTACAAAGTAAAATATAACAACACTGCATCATAGAATTACCTGTTCTTTGTTACTTACCTAATTATAAATACATGATACGACAACCACAGTGCTGACTGTAGATTGTACTAATAGATAGTGATAGGGTTGGGGGTTAGTCTCATATTTTGCATATCCAACTCCGGTGGGCACACTGACATGCATATTTCATTTTGCTGTTTAAATATACTCACTGCACCTGAATTGCACTGACACTGACTGAATTAGTTTAGTTATTCTTGGTAGATATAAATGGAATGTTGAATACTAATTCTATTCTTTGTTACGTTCTTGACAGTGCAGTTGCTGTTGTAGTTCAGTGTTGTGTGACAGGACATGAAAACTCTCTCATTTACTTAATTTCTGTGCAAGTAATGCAATCCAACTCTTTTGCTTGTCTCTTATTTCTTTGCTACAGTTATTTAAGTAAGTCAAAATTAAACCAGCAAAGCGAACATGTCAGTCAAGTCGCAGAATAAATTGTACTGTAAGTAAAGCCATGATTTCCATGTTGGCATATATTTCGGGGCATTTTAGGTACAATATACAGCATACTGACAGATAAGAATTGCACTCTTACTTAACTAACTGCAGTAGATCGTGCACAATTATTTCGAATGAATGTCCATTTCTGTCTCTCTTGCCGTGCAAGGTACTTTTATCAAATAACTTCGTCTCGTCGGTATCCCTCCCGTTTAAGTTTGCGTTTTCATGTTCAAGTATTTTATAACCAACATTAGCACAACACAACATCCCTATATAAAAATATTCCAATGCAATACACTTTAGTAAGATTAGATACTTGCATTTGCATTCTTATATAGTTTTCTGAACGATAAACATTGTAAAGCCTGTGCAGAAGTACCTACCAGGCAAAGTAAGTAAAACCCAACCACACGATAAAAATTTTGATTCACACGTTTCTTCCTTTGAAAAGCTTTAGTGTCAGTGAAATACAAAGAGAGTATCGCGAGTACTAACACACAGATACAAATAGAGACTTACTAAATTGAATTGAAGAAATTAAATTGAACTGTAGGATGAACTGAACACTTTAGCTGTTGTTAAGCCTATGTTGCAGTAAATCGCCTAGAAAATAGTTGCTCATTCAACTATCTTTAGTGAGAATGAGTTCTAAACTAAACTAACGTAAGAATGATTTAACTCTTACGTCTTTCTTGCGAACATAACCTGTTCTCCCCTTTTCGTCGTTTCGTTTGCAAAAGAAATTACCCACGCGGTGATTCCCCTGTGCAAATACTGATAAGCCTTTAGTGTGGAGTACAAAACTTATTTCACAACATTAGCTCTAAATTCTAAATCCAATACTGCATAAGAAAAGAATTTTAGTTCCAAAGCAAAGCAATGCATTCCAATTCCAATCCAAATGTTACATATAACTTACGCTTGGCTGCTGTACTGCCAGTATTTACATAAACATAAGGTATTCTTGAATAATATGCCTTCTAATGTTCTAATGAAATAGGTTTGTGTATCTCAGGGTAAAAACGAAACCTTTATAGCAAATTCACACATCTGCATATAGTAGACGGAGAAATAATGAAGGAATCGTATACTAAATTGCTTGCGTATAGTCAGTCGACTTGTATTAATGTGTGTACTGTAGTGTATCAGTATCTTCTTGTGTCTGACTTGACTCTATCTTACTTATTCTCACATGCATGCGTTACGTTTCCTTTGCCTTGTGTTAAAACTGCATGTAAAATGTAGTCAGAACATAGAAAGAGTTGAATCTGAATCTGAATCCAAGAAAAACATTAGGTCGGCGCCAAGTTTTTAGGTACGTTGCTTTTGCTTGTAGTTCTCCACACCGTAGTATATAGTGTATCTGTATTGTATGCATGAATCAAGCCTTCCTTTACTTTACATTAGTTTTAAATCGTACATCGCACACGAGCATGAACTCTAAGCTGTCGAACTCTTAACTCAACTTTTCCATCATATTGTATATTCCCATTTCCATAAACTACTGACTGAGTTAACAAGAGCAAAACCACTTAGTTAAGGTATTCCTAATGCAAAGTAATTTATCTACAGAAAAATATGCTCCAATAATATAATAACTTCAACTTCCTAACACAAAATCATATTCTATATGTAATGCTTACTAATAACAACGTTATCAACACATTTATAACATTTATAATGACTAATACCTGTGTACATATTATATACCTGCATAAGGCTTAATAGCTTCTATCAGATCAGTAAGTAGTATTTAAGTTGTATAATCACAATCAGTCAAAACATTTTTACTAGGAGAAAATCGAAGATAATCCACACTACACTAAACGAAACCAAACCACGACTAAGATACTCATCATGATGGGAACAAGAACAAGGAGATGAAATCCGAGTTGGCACTAAAATAACAAAAATATCGAAATTCCAATCTAAAATCCTGAATGAAAGCTGAGAAGAGCACCTAAGACTAAATCTCAGTTGCTCATACGAAGAAACATGTTTGAGATAAGCAAATACTTTGGTTCTATCCCAACACACACGATATTTGAGGTTCATTTAAAGTCAAGCTCATGCATTGGTGGTATAGTAGAAGTGGTAATGCAATCTTACAGAAATCGGAATGAAAGGAAAAGTAAGTCCTACTTATGAACGAACTCTGAAGAAAGATTAGCTCCTACTTACATAAATACATACATAGACGTACAGACTACAGACTACAGACCCAGTGTAATGCAATGCAAGGCAACGCAACTTTACATCCCACAACACGACACAGCCAAACCAACACCAATACAAACAAAAACACACGCTGTTACGTGTTTAGCCCGTATTTACTATGCAAGGACTATTACACTCACAAATTTGTATACAATTACTGATATATTACACTATATCTCCTATACACTTATGTTTAGTCTGATTTAAGTGTATAGAATATACTCACGGCTGTTGTATTGTGGTTTGGTAGGTACTATAATGTACGTCTGATTGAAGAGCAACTGTGTTCTGTTCCCTGGCCTCTTTCCAATTAGGCAGTCAGTCAGTCAGTAGAATTTGTGGTGAGCTTGTCTTGTCGAGCAAAAAAAGTGATAGCAGTAATAATACCCAACATCAAGTACAAATACCTTTACACAGTTCATATGAAACCGAAAGTGTATTTGAGTAAGTAGGAGATAAAGATACTTTCAAAGGCTTACTTAACTTGGAAACTATTTACTATTAATAAGCTATATAGGTATGTATGTACATACTTACTCCTTTTAGTTTCAGTAGGACTACATAATATATTATGTGTCTATACTGTATAGAATGAAGTATTAACTTACACTAACAGATAGGACCAATTCCTTGTCAGTTTTAAGTAAAGGCAATTCAAGCAAGACAACAGGACACGACATTTGCTTTGGCATAGATCTATAGTTTCAGTTTAAAAGTTTAATTCATGTCTTATACTATTTATAATTTATCACTTACAAAGTATTTGGTATGCAATGCCCTGTGTAAATTATTCCTGCCTTGTCTAAAGTTGTCGGCTACCTATTGTACTTTCAAAATGCTATAGACATCATTGCATTGTGCTTATTTATATTCCACAATTAGACCACACAAACTATAATCGTTAAGTAAACTGTCATTCCCATCATCTCCAATTACAAACTTATTATTCCTATTACATAGCTATAGCTATGTAGTGAACTGAACATTATTTAAATTATACTGGCTTGACTTTGACTTAACTATGTTGTACACTTGCACATAATCAAACCTAAATCTTGCACTTTGTATTTAGTAACTGCGAGTAGACAGACTTTATTGTGAAAGATATGTATTACACTAAAAGACAATAATATATCCTGCATCTGTCCGTACACGTTTTCTGATTCATGATTCTCGATAGCTGTATGTGTCTTTTGGTAGCCAGAAAAGTTTTGACTTCTGCTTATAAACATTAGAATTTAGAACAAAGTTGGCAGAAATTTAATGAGCAATGATATATTTATTAGTGCACACAGTAGCCTTAATTTTAGTTTATATTTATGTATTTGATAAGCCTAAAAGTTTGAAATTTTTTGTATAGTATATTATATGTAGCAAGCACTGTCCTGTGGAATTCATTATGAATATGTATTATATAATATATCTGTTTGGCTGATTCTAATTTCCATAATAAATAACCTAAACCTAGGTGGGCAATTATTTATGAACTACTATTATATCTGCGCTAAATGGCCTACATTGGGCAGTGATAAAAATACATATCTGTATTTACGTGCCATTATGTAATTAATATACGATGATAATATATATGATCACAGATTCTTATACAGATCGATTTCCATTCCAGTGAAAAACGTTGCATACTTATAGTCGTAAGTGTTTAGACCTTCTAAAAATACTTACTATGTAATGCACCCATTGTAGCTTTGTTGATAAGACCTTTAATACTTAAAACTATTACCTAATCTTTAATACCAATATATAGCAATAATTCGTCATTTACAGACACGTAGTCACATTTGATAAAATTATATCGTTCACAGCACATTCACAAACCCAATAATGAAAACACATTATGGTCTATGGTGCACTACAATTTGTAATATTGTAATTGTAAGGGATGACTCATTGACAAATAAAATACAATTACAATACAACAAGAAGCAAAATCGTCATTACGCTATATTGTTGTATCCCTGTAAGTGTTTGAGTCAATTTACTTCACAAATAATACAATAACAAAGCGATATATGTAATATATTGTACATCCAAGGATGGTCAGGACTCAGGACAAGCAAGCAGAATAGGATTTCACGGACTCATATCTTCTGATGTGACGTAATGTAATGTGATGAAGCCCCATAGAGCGCTTGCCATTTGTTTCCTTCTCATTAATTAATGTGATGTCCTGATGTCCATGCCTCTTCTCATTTACACTGTTCTGTCCCTGTCCCATACAATCTGCCATATTTAGGAAACAACTTCCTCGTCTCGTCCCATTGCAATTGCACCATAGGCAATTCATATTATAAATACAATCAGTAATACAAGGCTTATATTAATCAATTTTGTTTACACGTTAGTTCGGTTCCTATTATGTGTACAACTGTCTATGTTTATACTAAATGATGTAATAAATCGCCCTTATAGGCATAGTTAGTTAACCGAAAGGGAATCTCAAACAATTTTAGCACACATTAGTCTAAGTGGACAAAACTAAATATCGTCAACAAAGGTAGTGCGCTACAAAGAAAGTATTTCTCAACTAACTAACTAACCAACTGCTCACAGATCAAATAACAATGAAGCAATAATTCCATTGCTACCTTCTAGCTGTCTCCGCTTACATTATGTCTATTCAAATACATCATTATGTCATTGTATTTCTTTTATAAATTATTCTACAAAAGTTTAAATGTTGCAGAATTGGCAAACTTACTCTATTGTAAATCCAGCAGCGTATTAATAGATACTTTTGCCAAATGTTGAATTATTTTATTACTCCCTGGACATTATTACATAATCAAGAATTAAAGAATCCGATCCAAGGTTTGTTGCTACCCAACCCAGCTAAAGAAAATATACGTAGACAGTACATATACAAATGGAAAGTTCTTCCAGCAAGGTAGTGTAAAGTATTGCTTATGTTTCTTGAAAAAAGTGCACGAATGACACATGTATGTATACATATTTAGAAGGAGGAGATGAAAAGATTACGACAAATTGCCAGGCCAGGGTTTATTTGTTGCGGAAGTGACGTTAGTGTTTTAACCTCTGTATGTGACAGACACAACGACAACATTAAAGTGGTGAGAGCTGCAAAGATACGAGTACTACAACTACAGTATTGCTAATTCTAAATATAAATGCTTACGTTGAGTTGATGTGACTGAGTCAACTACGTTTATTAGATACATAAATAAAAAGTTATGCCATGCAAAACGACATAAACGTAGAATTTTCCTTTCGCTAAGCTAAATCGCTAAATCAAGTTGTTAAGCTACCTACATTATTTCATTAAGTGTACTAATAGCTGTTGCATGTGAATTTGGGAATATGAACTCCTTGGGTTTGTTTTATAAATAGCTTAACACAATAATAATAACTTACATTACGTTAGTTATAGTAGTGAGCTACTTTCATCATCAGTTCAATTCACTTATATATAGGTACGTTAGAGGCAAGAAACTCATCTTCATGTCATTTTTATTCTACATTGCAGAACACGGTATGCAATATTGTTAGATATACGTACGTACGTACTATTTACATATAAATAACTCATACTATCTGCACAGACATGCATTACTTACGTATACGTGGTGTACATAGTATATGTATGCACGTAATAAATATGTAGAAACCGAGAAGGACTAATATAAAAAATACTGTAATTGAAATGTTGCTTTTCAGCCCATCATTCACGTTTAGGAGTATTAGAGATCTTCATTATCCTCATATGCCACATCAAATCACATCACATCTTAACACAACAAACAGCCTATATATTATCAAACTTAATATTTCGTCTATAGGGAGGTATGTAGATAATATTGGTATTGCTAACCTATAAAACCATTTGATTGCCATTAGTCTCATAATTGATAGCATTCTCGTCTTTCTCTTCTCCATCTTCATTTATTCTTTGATTTGATGCATTACATCCACATCCACATCAACTTTAGCTAACTAGTAACTAACTATAAGTATTCACTATACATTTATTTAGTAAATGTATCAAACAGGAATATACTTAGCTGATATGATGATGAGATGGAATTGTGACGTGATGGGATGTGATGTATGTAAGCAATGTACGGTACATTTGTTGGTAAACTATCTAAGTAATAGTAATAGCACACGGCCCTGGGGACTTTTCATTTTCATTCAATGAGCACAAAACAAGTAATAAGGTAATTAAGAGGACAAGAGCTGGGAGCAGAACGGCAAAAACAGAAAATAATTAGGTGTTGTAGAGAGTCGCTTCTCCGTCATAACATAATAGTGATAGTGATGTGATATGATGGCCGAGTCACTGTAACTCTAGCTCTGGTCTGGTTCTATCTACTTACTCATCATCATAAACGTAATGGAAAGTGTTAGCTTCAACTTCTGTTCTTCCTTACGTGTGTGTGTATATGTTCATTACATGTAGATGTACTCTAATGGAAGAACATAGACTAAACATTAAGGAAATTGTAATCAATGGGCAAAATCTGCCGACTTAATAGAACTGATTAGGAGTTGAGCATTAGAAGCATAACGTAAGGTAAGTAGATTCCTCTATTAGTACTTAGAAATAATAAATAAGAATTCCTCTGCTCAGCAGAGTATGTCCAATGCACTGAATATCCATGTATGCATATTCTTTACATACAAATATTTGATCTAACATTACCTACATAGATAATAGCTAAACATAAACATGCGAATGTTTATCAACAAGAGAGTCTTCAATCTGCAACTGCAGGTGGTTTCGTTTCTGTTCATATATCTCATCTTTGAATCTCCTCCTGTCTCGTCCTCATCAAACAATAATAGTAGGTAGTAATATTATCATTATATTATGTACCTATGTACTACCCACTTAAGTATACTAGTTGTAATGCATTGCAATTTTATCTGTACATACATAGACTGTACTATATCCATTGTGCTGCTTGTTTACATGTATTTATGTGTGTATTAGAAATCCTAACGGATGATAGTTACTCATAATAAAAATTCTAAATGTCAGAACGGACAGCTCACTCACTGACCCATTCTCATTTCATTTTTAGAGATGCTAACTTTATTTTATCTGCCTTAACATCTTTTAGAGATACGCAGATGCACTTCAGCATAGTGCTAGAATATTCTAAACAAGTCAACAACATCTTGACTTGAATCTCTATCTCTATGCAATAAATCTTTATATGCGTGAAAAATATTATTCAAGAAGCCTGGCTTGGTCTGGTCCCACACAATAACCCTATGTATGTGTACAGAAAGTCAGATTGACTGGACTGGACTGGATGGGTGAGTGAGTGAGTTAAACGGGTTGACAGGCGGAGGTAGACGTAGACAACTCTCATTTATCTCATGAATATCCACTCTACTACAAAATATTACTGAAAATATTAATGTAAAATGTTTTCTCCTCTATAATTTATATGGTTAGCCCATTTACAAGAATTTAGCGTCAATATTGACGCTAAATTATTTGATATGGCAAGAATTAAACTACAGCTGCCATGTCATGTCGCCTGGTCTGCTCTGATGTCATGTCCATTTCGTGACAGGATAGGATAGGACAGGACAGAACAACAGACCGTATGCAAATTCCATATGGACACATAAATCTACTCTGATATGAAGAGAATGATGGGCTCAATTGAGGACACAACTCTTTTAGCAAATTTCAGACTATTTTTGCGAGCTGTAGCTGTATAGTGTAGCCCTTGTATGAAAATAAATCATAAGAGCATTGAACATCATATAAGGCATACGTATTAAGAATGCCCACATCCACGAAGATTATTTTTATACATAAGGAGCTCCATTAGATATTCCGCAAGAAGAGGCACTTCCTATGTTTGTCCGTCTTTATCACATAACATAAGAGTAATGTGCAATGAAGCGCCTGATAATGTCATCCCTACAAAAAAGACGTTTTTAAGTACCTACTTAGATTTTCCATACATAAAATACATTGAAGCGTAAGTAACACACTTACATACATTACATTGTAATGTACATAAACGAACGCATGCATAATGCATACTAAAAATAGTATAATCCTGTGTAGGTACTTTTACAAAGTATGTTCACCCAAAATCCCATTTAGAAAAGGATCCGTGTAATGTCGTAGAATGCTATTCAGAGCATGTAATGCAAAATGCAGTTCAGTTCAAGTATCCCTATCACTAATATTAAAGAATAATGTAACGATTACAACTAGATACAACCCTAACAATCAGGCTACCCGATTCGGATAATTTGAGGAAGGTGCCGTGGCACATACTAATATAACGACAGACTTTCTGCTTTCAGCTGATAAGGGTTTTCACGCTTCCATGGTTTTATTGATGAGCTTATCGTTAGTAGGAGGATGCAACGATCACATTCACTCCGGTTTAATATCATTATGCTGTGCATAGACAGCAAAATTTTCCACTATTATAATAAGTATAATATGTAGAACAAATCGAACCTACTGTAAATGTATTAAGTGACATATGGAGCGTACGTATGTGAATACAATGCAATGTACACAAAGTAAAGTAAAGATTCATCCAGATAATCTATAACGTTATCGTTATCCAACTGTGAAAGACGAATGCCCTGACTTGGCCTTTACTTTCGTTCTATTTCAAACAAAAATTAGTAGCTACTAGTTTCCAGAGCATGAACATTGCATACGTACGCAGTTTGAATCAATACTAATTATAAGTTTGTCCAGCACCGTGCTGTCGATGAAAGAAGGTGAAATTTATCTTCACTATCTGGCCCTGCCTGAAAATAATCTGTAAAAATTAGCGAAAAAGCATGCTAAGTATGTAGTAGTCTACTTTTAAGTTCAAATGCATATATTGAGATGATAATTAATGAACTATAGAAAATAGCGAACAGTTTTACCAATATTATTTTATGCAGAGAACCTCAATGCGTGTAATTCTTAAAATAATTAGAATTTGTACTTTACCGTTATACCGTAATGTAGCATATAAGACCAAAAATATACGTACCTGAAACAGAAAAAAAATCATTTTATTAGTTACTTGTTTGCACTGTCGATTTTTGCAATGCAAATTAAATACTTCATTTCATTAATATACGCTTTTGTCACGATTTTTGCCACTATCGAAACGAACCCTAAAAGTATATGCCACAAAATGTGGGGATCAAGCTTTTAGTGCAATACCTCCTTCGGTACGGCCCTGAGTCTGTCCTAGTTGTTATTATTTAATTTTGCTCCATTTACCGTTGCTAACTGGAATACTATGTCCACGAACCAATTTGAGTGTATGACATGACATGATACCCACATGGGATTATACTGTTGTATTAGTTTTAGCCGTTTTAATCTGTGACCCTGGCAGGTGGACTTGAAACTTGCAAATAGGCCATTAGTTGTGAAAAACTGAAATTGTGTGTTCAGGAACTAATGTACTAGCTAGTAAACATCAGCTAAGCCTCAGAGTCACAGTCACAGTTGACAAATGCCTTGCGTCTTACGCTAAGGTATTAAACAACTGTACTGTAACTAACAACAATAAGTTTAAATATACAAAGCTACACAGTATGTACATATGTTCAAGTCGTTAGGCTTAAGTACGCCCCCTCCCTTCCCTTCGGATCAATTTGTATTCAGGAAATTGTCTTGCAATGCCATTCAGCTAGTTTAACGTCACGTCGGAAATAGATTCGTCTTGTTTCTTTCTCCCTTACAGTGTTACACGTACACGGCTAAAGTATCTAAGAAATGTTTGCAATGTCCGATCCGAGACATAAACTACACATACGTAACACATATGCAATATAAAGTAGTAAACAAAAGAACAACTGTGACTCGCCTTTGACTTTGACTTTTCTCTAAAGTCTGAGTCGAAGTCTAACCTGTCCGCCCATGCAAATCAGTTCTTAAGAAAGAAAATACAAACTTAAATTCTCTAAAGTACTGGAAATAAAATACTTTGTACGACACATGCAAACAATAGTGCTTATACATATACCTACGTATCACGTTTTACATTGTACATGCAATTACAGATAGCTAATGTGAAATAAGACTTCTCCTATTCAGGGCATGATAACTAATGTTATTGGTGTGGTACAATAAGTAGATCTTTTATTTATGTAAGTTTGTCCAGATTCGCTAGTATTACTATTACGTTACATAGCTGCAGTGGATTGGATTAAAGAGCATTGACATGGCTGTACTTACAAACAAACACTAAAAAATGCCGAAGGAAATTGCATTGTCGTGTCATAAGCCTTTTAAGTCTTATCTTCACTGAATCACTACAAATCCTGATACCTAACTAAACATCAATAAAAATAACACTTGCATTTTCCATGTCTAATCAACTTGTTATGTTACAATTACAAAGAATATACCTATATCTATTTGGTTTCACACTTGACTCTGCCCTGTCTTCATAATGTATTCGTTGTTTAGTGCATAAATTTATGCTCCACATTAGCATTTTTCAATCCTTCAATACTCTGTACATGATTTGTTTCATCCTTTATGTCAGTTTAGCATGTTGTTTGCGGACATTTCATTGACATCGCGTTTTATTCCCCGTTCTAATTTATTCTCGTGTCCAAATGCCATAAATATCAAGTTTTATTAACAATTTACATACAAATATCAAACAATTAGGTATTATTCTACTTTGCATTACATGTATCAGTAATAATGTACAAATATGGTTGCGTTTGTGTCTGACTGTAAAAGAAATGTCAAGCAATAACTAAATTATGGGAAACAAATCAAAAACCACAGATAAAATAATCCAAAGAAGACAAACAAACGAGATTCATCGTAAGTTATATGTATTCGTGCTTGGCACAATAACATATCATAAAATATAAAATCTGAAATCACATACCTAACAACACTTGGACATTATTTACTTATGGACATATGTAAAATAGAGAGATAAAGGGAACAAGAGTGAAAACCAAGAGGTATAATATAGATGCCAAGAATGAAACCACACCAAAACACACCACACCATGCATACTAACCTAATCAAAGCTATATAACATATACATCCTCTTATTCCTATAGAAGGTAGGTAGAATAGGAAATGGAGACAACTCGGTCATTTGACACTGGAAGCCTCCATTAAGCCACAACTGTCTTCTTTATGAAACATAGAATAACATATTTCTTTCATTCCCAGAAAGGAAGCATTGAATAAAAAATAAGACATGCAATTGCATTAGGAATAGAAATTCAGGTGAATGTGGAGTGAGGATAGGCCAACGGTACTGCGTGGGTTAAAGACCTGTCCTCTCTTTCCCATTGTTTACAGCTACTAAATCAAGCTGGACATCTGGACTCGTAGTAGTCCGACCGTTCCCCTTCCCACCAAAGTTGTATTTCTATATACGTAACCACTTTTGAGGTAAATAAATGCCTATACGCATCTCACGTTAATATTAAAGAAGACTACATTAAAAATTCAATAAGACTGCGACTGGTGTGATATCTGTATGATATTTTATTCTACGTGATAGCAAGTCGCATTGCCTTCTTATAATATTCATATTCTAGGACACAATATGCACCGTCACATATTTAGAGAATAATTTAATCCTTATCCATATGATTTTCTTTCCTTTAAGCAAAACACTTATCATCGTTCTTCGTTCCTACTTAAGTAAGTATATAAAGTATCACATTGAGTCAGATCTGAACTGATAGACCTCCTTATATTACATCTACATCCAAAAACCAAAGTAGGTGTGTGTGCGACTCGAGTCCTAGTCAAAGAGACTGAATTGACTTGACTTATTGTGGTAAAGCACACCATCCCCACCACTCCATATATCAGAGATGCAGTGCAACGCAATGCAGTGCAAAGTAAATGGGAAATGCTCTTTCAAAAATGTAAATCTTGCTATCTGACAATGAGTCAAGTGCATTCCTTTATGCATATTCATGTACACGCTCAACAAAATAATATTTACACGCACAGAACATTGAAAGGGTTATTTTTTACAACATCCTATACGTATTCAGTCGTATAAAAACAAAATAATACAAAATCGAGACTAAAATATATTTAGAAACTTGTGGTCTGGTCCTGGTCTGGTGTGTGGTATGGTATATGGCATGGGAGAATGAAGTGTATGCTTATTTGTGCAGTAAGGCAGTGTCATGTCACACAACGCACTCATAACGCAACGGTGACATTGAATTGAATATTACAAGTACACAAATACAACAATGACGACATTACATTACACACCACAACTAAAACTCACATTCCGAGTGCATTACATCTTTAAAGACACTCTTCCATTTTTATATTCATGTTTACTAACTGTTCTTCTAGGAACATGAAGTATAAACAGACCTACATTATGTAGATGCAGTCTAATAAACAGAGCAAGCCCCAAAGATAAAGATAAAATGATAAACTCACATAACTCAACTAAATGATTGTGAGTCACAGCCTTAGCAAAGGAATGAATGCGACCACCCAGATAAAAAGTAAAAAACAATGCTTACTTACTTAGTAGTCCATTTTGACAAAATCATTCTCATCATAACATAATCATGCATAATGCAGTTGTAGATTCCTGTCTATAATCGCGGTGCTATTTATATTTGAACTGAAAATTTTGATTGAGACGGAACAGTGGCTTTGCTTAACAACATTACTAAGGAAAGGAGGGAACTGAATAAAATGACATGACAGGGACCGGACAGATGATGAGGATGATGTACTGTAGTGTGGATGTGGAATGTACAAGAATAAATAAGATATTTTCATGTTAGAGACGAGGAATCAAGAAAGAGTTATGTACCACAATGCATTCCATTAACACAATAAACATTTATATGTGTCCCTACATAAATATTTTCCTACTAACAATAAGCTAAGGTACTACGGACGTATAATACGTTTAATGTATGTATAATATAAGAGACAATATTCAGAACAGGACCTGTGCATCAATGCAATCGTTAACGAGAAGGATGAAGGATGTTTTCCGGTAAGACTGTGTGTCTATTCTAGACAAAATCTCTGATTCAGCAAATCATTCGTCCTCTTACGTTACATTGCATTGAATTTTGAATTAATTCTTTGTGTGGTAACCCGAATGAGTCTATAAATTGACAATTGTGTTGGAGAATGGGGAGAACCGTTATGATATTCTTCCTGTTGGAGTTGGATGGAACATATTATAGTTAATAAACGAATCTATCTTCCTCCTGCTTGACATAACTCTTTCCTGTTCTGTTTTATCACTGTAATGCAAACTGATGTGAATTGGATGTGATGTCAATTCAAGTTAAAATGATGAAAAGCCGAATATATCTACTATATACTTAAGTATACATGAAATAGATTCACAATTTTACATACAGAATAATCAGCTGAGGATTAGTATGTGTTTATGTATTTGGGCATTAAATGTTTTTACTGATATTGATACATAGTCTAACTAGGAATGCAAAAGTCATAGAGATAAAACATCTAGTATTAGAGTACTACTATGCTAGATACGTTTAGTTTAAGGGTAGCCATTTTTCTATAATAGTATAAACATTCAATATGATGTGACTGTGACGCGATTATGTTGTGCAATAACACTTGTTTTGCTTTGGCTTCACTTGACCCGTAGGAATTTTTTGCCCTTGATATCCCACTAGAGACACCAGACAAGACAATCCAAGACATCAAACACACCAGTTAAGAGCCTATTATTCAGTCAAAATGCCAATGTAATGTCACTGCATTTTGCAACGATGTCCATACAAATAATGTGACATAACATAACAAGATGCAAATGACATTGACTTTTATTTGGAAGAATAACATTACATAGAAGATACAGCCAAGGGAGCGAGTTTGTCACATTATTCCTCGTAGAACATACTTAACTGAATGGAATATCTCCTTCCTTTGTTACAAATGATGGGACATTGTCCCTAAAAGTACAGATACTAATAGGAAATACTATACTATATAACTATTTACCTACGTCATCTATACATTTAGGTATACATATCTAACAAAATGCAAAACACTACCCAACTCAACTCAACTTAATCTATCTGCAATCTCTACCTCTGTCCAGTCCAGTTAAATAAAGTAGTAACTAGTATCATAGTATAAGAATTATTGGAATCAGACAAGAATTGGCCAAACTGTCTGGGTTTAGAGATAAGCCCAACTTAAGTCAAGTCAGCTCAATTAAATCCCATGCAATCTAAAGCTATGTCAGAGCATCGTAGAACAGATTGCAGTCAAACTGGCCAACCATCAAATTATCACCCTGTTCTGTTCCTCATCTAAAATGCCCATGGCATTTGGCACGGCTACATTTCTAAATCCCTAATCTTCCACTGCATATCTTAATATATTAACTTTTTTGACTAGATATGAATTAGGCTTCCGAGTATAAGCAGGCATACAATGATAATGCTTTAGAATTCTACCTATGTAAGACTCGAATCTAATGGATATTATACGAATGTACTGATATACTCTTAGAAAAAAAAATACACACCTAAAATTTTACTTACTTAACTTATAAAGGGTAAATATTAAGTTCACACATGCAAGCACGAACAAGAAGAAGCCTAACAATGCACATAGAGTATGTACAAATATGTATTGTAATACAATTTAATATGAGTCCATCACATTACATATTCTTTCTACCCCTAATCTAAATAGGAAAACATCTTAGACACAGTACAACCAACAACTACATACAATAATAACTATTAACTACATTTCCCCTTTTATGATCCCTTCATTATCATGGTATTTACTACATAAAGGGGCAAGAATCAACATCCACTACAAAAAGTACAGGCTATGTCCCGTAAACTCATTTTATTAATGGGAAATAGAGATAAACACCTAATGTAGCTATCTGTAGCCAATAAAAGAAGATAGTGAATACTACTTTACTTTCACGAATGCAGCCTAATGCACTAGTAACTACATAATACATACAACTTTCGGTGTAAACTTATTTAAGTACATACTATAAATGTATATACCTAACTAATATAGGTATACATCCAATTTCTTTTAAAAAAGAGCAGATGTGGCCATACCCATACATAAATAATTGTACCTTGGCATATCTGTATATGTACAAATATTGGCTGCATGCAGGTATGTAGTATTACTTACACATATTTAAGCATAGCAAACACGTATTATAAATTTCATCCTATCAAGTTATAAATAAAAAGTGTATCCGCCGACTGTAAAAGTCCTCTCATCATCTTCCCCGTCCATCAATTCAGCTGTGGAAAGGAGAAGGTAGCCAAAGTGAAGCAATGCCTTCCGTTTTCCTTTTACTACATACATACCTATGTACTATGTACTAAATATTGCAGAGCATGACATATGTACATCGTTTAAGGTTTAATGCCTCAGTCCATTTCTATTTCATCTACATTTCTAACATGAGTTGATGAAAGGAGGAATTCAAAAATGCATTTTACTGCATATTGCATTCAACTTTTATAACATACCACACCATACTCAATTATAGATGCCAACCAAACCTTAGTGAGAAAATAACTTTTATTTTACACTTTATTACTCTTTATAGTGATGTTACATAGGTAGCAGTAAGGAAAAAGCTGTGTGCATGCATATATATCATTTAGGAACGTAAATGTCCATAGGTAGGCAGTAGGCAGTAGGTACATTATTTTAATAAATATAAAACAGAAGAAAATTAAGCCCAAAGGTAAAAAACACAGAAAGTGTAATAAATGAATAAAATTGACCTAACGTAAGAGAAGGATGGCAGGTTCAAGTTTGATATTCTTTGAGGATTATCCGACAATTTTCTAAACATGTGCATCTAATCTAATGCTACAGAGGACAGGACAAGGTATTTATGTACATATTTGTAGCTAGCTGGTACTTATGTGTCAGTTATTTTGTTTGGCATCATATCACCGTCACATCACTTCACCTCAACTTCAAATTTGAAACCTCAGCTTTTATCTCTACATTCGTACATAGTAAATATCTGTACTTATGTACTTACATGGAGGATGAAAAGTGAAAAGAGCCGAAACGGCATGATATCAAATGATGACAGACAGCAATAGCCCGAGTGACCAAGAGAAGACTACTAAGGAAACGAAACTAAAGGAAGGGAAACCAAACCAGCTTTAATAATAATAGTCAGTTAGAATTGCAGTTAAATAGTTAAGGTACTACAAACTACAAATAATTGGACATAAATCCTTTACAGTGTAAATGATCATAAAATAAATATATACGAAGGCAAATAGAATACTATCTACAAACTGCATTGTCTCCTATGTATACACCTTAAATAATGCTGTTTACAATTACAATAACAATAGTAATAAATATGTAACCATAAATCGTAGAAATAATATATAGCTGGCCTGGCCTGGCCTGGCTTGCTCCGATTTACCTTCATTTTCAACTCTTTCCTTTTATTTACTTGCAGATCAAGCTCATTGACAGGAAACAATATCCTATTTGAACAATTTTACTTTTATTAAGCCAAATTAGCGTTCTCTGACAATGAAAAGAATTTACTTTGGTTTCTACACATATTTTATATAGCAGGCACGTACGTATACTTACAATACTAGTTTTCCCATGCCTAGCGTAATATTAAACAAGGGAAAGATATGCATTAGACTTATAATACAGCTGATTAATACTAGAATACGGAATAGCAATCCAATGCAATACTCACAAACTCAAGTCAAGTCAACTTTTCTTGAGACGATTACCACCATATAACAACAACAACATTCCACTCCTTAGCAATCATATCAGAGATACTCTACTCACTACTCGGGAATAATTGACTTGTGCCAATCATCTTGCCCTCCTTCCTCGTAAATAATAGCCATTTGAAGATGCACACAGATGGACAGATATATTAGCTTAACATGCCTAGTAACTTTTCTAAAGCCTAATACTAATAGGTAATAACCTCTACTAATACTTTGTACATTATTACTGGGACTGTGTCGATCATCTCCGTAATCCTAAGCTTAAGCTTTTGAAAGGGTTGAACGGTCAGAGCAGGTAGAAAAT
>JAQFYC010001818.1:0-30357 GCA_034694165.1 Tomocerus mixtus | reverse complement strand
GCATTTATTGTGGTTGGTCACGAAATATTTTTTGGAACCAGAGTCAAAAGAATGGAATTCCATTGTTTACATTTTCAATACAAACTCATCTTACCAGGAAAAATTCTAGGATGCTGCTATTGCTATCGAA
Organism: Tomocerus mixtus; assembly: GCA_034694165.1. NCBI lineage: Eukaryota > Metazoa > Arthropoda > Collembola > Entomobryomorpha > Tomoceridae > Tomocerus > Tomocerus mixtus. Next base: position 30,227 of record JAQFYC010001818.1, on the reverse strand, counting down.
ATCATCTTGGGGTTGGACATATAGACAGATAGTGTGACACTTGGAAATTATAATATAGTATCTATCTAGTATAGATATCCTGCTTCCAACCTTTTTGTATTTTAGTTAGAGGGGTGGACATGCAGACGGGCATTTAGAAATTATAATATAGTATAGATAGCATAGATAATTAAAAACGACTATATCCGTCTTACCACGACTAGACACTGTTACCTAGGGACGGATATAATCGTCCTCCCACGTAGGTGCACAAAAATTCTGAACGACAATATCCGTCCTACCACGGCTACACACCGTTACCTAGGGACGGATATTGTCGTCCTCCCATTTATGTACGCAAAAATTTTGAACGACTATTTCCGTCCTGCCATGCCAAAGGGTTAAAACCCAGGCTAAATCGTTTGTTGAGACTTATCTGCGAATTAATGTTCCGAATATTAGCAAAATTGACTGGGATTGAGGGGGTAAAAAGAACAGATGCCCGGAAAAAGTCATTAAGCCACCCTGTGTACAACTTTCTCCATTTTTTCCCCACAAATACTTTCACATTCTTCATTTTTGCACCAAATACCGCCAATAATTAGGATAACTTTAATTTTTTCCGGGAAATATGTCTTTTTAGTCCTTAAATCCTCACAAATTTTACTGAAATTCTGCAGATATACTCCCCAAGAAATTATCTACTGGTTTTGCCTGCACATCGAAAAGTCTAAAAGCCTAATAAGGTTTTAACCCGGTCATCACCCTGCACCGCTTACGTCTGCTTATGAAAATTTAATCAATAATTTCTATTTGTGTTGGTAATATTTACAGCTTTCGCTAGAAACGGATGTGATGTATCAACGCGTCCATACAAAAATCCGTTTCGAGAAACTTTTCGAAAAAATGCCACATGTATTCAGACCTTGGGTTCATAAACCTGTTAGCGATTTTAAATTAGGCGATTACCAACACAATCCAAATGTTTGGGAGAGTAGAAAAGACCGATATTTTAAGAACAAACGAAGCTTTGCCTATAGAGTACTCCAATTACAGAAAAAGACTTTCTTGACTTGCAAAGAAACGCGTCTAGCGCTAGAGGAAATTTTTGGCATTTGCGAAGAAGCAAAGAAAATGTCTTTTATTTTAATGAATTTGGATGAACATGTTCACCTGGACGAGTACGAAAGACTTCAAACGGATCATGTAACCAAGGTTAGAAAATTGTACCAAATTGAAAATGTGACTAAACCAAATTTTTAATCGAATTACTTTCTTCTACTTTCTTATTTAACTAGATAATCCAATATATGAAAAATGAATGGTTTGCTGCAATATTGTCAACGATCAGAACACAGCTAGGTAAGGTAGATAACGCTTGGTTTAACCTAAAGGAGAAGGATTATCAGATCTACAGCATGTCCCGTCTTCCAGCTTTTCTTACATTGGTTAACTATATCATGGAAGTAAGTTAAAATTATATTCTTTAAAGATAAGTGTACTATTTTAAGAGACTCTACGCTTAATTGCATTGTAATTACCTAATTAATAATTGCTATTTTTAGGAATGTGTTAGGTCTATGATACTGGAATCATGTTTTGACTACAACGAACATATCAGGAAACTTACACTAGGATGTTATAGATTAAGAAAACTCGATTGGGGAAATGATCTAACTGCATCTAAATATCCCCCTCCGAAAGGGATGGCACCATTATTTATTTTGGAGTTAAAAATGGATTCGGATGGACCGAAATACACCCAGCTTTTGTCAAAATATCTTTTAACTCCCACAAGAATCTTTTCTCAGTGTATAAAAAGTGTCCAGAGATTTCCACAGGTAAAATTTTCAAAAATAATGTTATTTTATGCCTATGTAAGTACACACAAGAAATATTAAATTTTTTATTTTCATGTCCAAAAAAGTTGAAATCAATTCTTTTGCCCAACTTTCGTGGGAACGAGAGGGGATGCTTAGATATTTTGACCGAAGAGGATCCAATAGTAATATACTTACGGCTACAATCACAGAGCCTTTTGAAGACCTCTTTGCTTCTTCTTGATAGCTACGCCCAAAAATTTAGAAGATATATGCACATGTGGACCATGGACGATCACCCACATCCTTACATTGAGTATATGCAATTTTCACATTATAATACTACTGGTGTATGGTGAAATGGTTAAGTGAATTTTGATTGAATGGCTGAAATAAGTAAAAACACAGATTTATAAAATGATTTAATTATTTAGGTCTAAAGGGGATCTGCTCATGAATGTAGCAACTCTTCGTGAGGAATTGGATCGACATGAGGCAGACATTGAAAAGATCGAAAAGGAAATTTCTTCTGAGCTTGTAGTTTCGGCATTCTATGTTAACGCTGATATTGTAAAGCAATCTCTAATTAAAAAGAAGAAAACAGCTTGCCACTTAATGCTAACAAATTTTGCAGACAAATTGAAGTCCGCAGTTTTGAAGGTTTGGAAAATGTGTACCTTATAAACGCTCATTTGAAAAGGGGGGCTATATTATTGTAGATCTCTAAAAAATTCGCTACTTATGATAATGTATTTATGTTTTAGATAATGAACAAGTATAATGCATGTGAACGAAAGCTAGGGATTCGATCTGACGATATAAAAGAAGTAATGGAGCTGAAAGACTACTCTCTAACTGTTCCATCAATGATTGCTGACAGTATTTTGAAAATGTTCGAGATTGTTAAAGACTACGAAATATTCGATGAGTACAATTTTGTCCTTCGTGACGAAGATGTGGAAAATAAATGGGTATGTGCAGCTCAGAGCAATAGGATGGTGAAAATGGCTGCCAGAGCTATGGATATGCTGGAGGATGATTATGATCGACTTTATAGGGTTCAGCAGCAAGATTTATCTAGTTTGAGTGATCAACTTGATTCAGCTGGGTTGTCAATTGCTGCCCTTAATTGCCATTCCGATTTGGAGAAGGCCCATGATGTTGCTAATGAAGTCAGGAAAGTTTGGCACATGGTTAGAGATTTGGAAACCCAAATTTCAATTCTGAACGAGCGACAAGTAATCTTTAAACAGCCCATAACCCAGTCGGAATCCTTGAGCAAATTGCTTTATGATATCGAACCTTACAAAAATTTATGGTTTACTGCAGTTGGTAATTTTTTCTTAATTATTTGTGTTTTATGCATTGCTATACATATTGCCCCCAAGGACCCCGAGACCAAATGTCATTAAATGGTTAAACAATTTAAATGCTTATTCTAATTTCGGTAGAATGCTTGAAAGTCCGAGATTCGCTTCTAAAGGATACTCTGGAAAAAATTGATGTGACATCCTTAACAAAAAGTGTTCTCGAGGGTCATAAAGTCATTGATCATTGTATTGCATATTTTCATTCTATAATGCCTCCTATTGAACAAGTAGCTTTGGAAGTTAAACACTTAATAGAAACTGATACCCCCATTCTACCCCTTGTCGACACTTTTAAAAGTCACGCTATGAAATCTCGTCATTGGGATGAAGTATCAGCAATTTGCGGTAGTTTTCTTAAGATTTTTTACAATAAAATGCATGTTCATCTTATTTATATGTAAATATAGCAATTGATTACTAAATAGTTGGGATAATATTTTTCTAGGATTCCCTGTTTATTCAAAAGCAAGTGAACCATTCAAAAAATTGCTGGACAAAGGTATTTTGAAAAATGCCGATGAAATTATTAGGATAGGACGAACTGCTTTGAATGAAACGGAGATTCTCACATCCGTTGATAGAATGGAACATTACATTGAAGAGTTTTCAATAAGGGTACAAGTTGAGCCTACTACTGGTAAATTATATTTTTATTTTTATATAGACAGATGGAACATTCCTATAAAGTTTAATGTACAATAATTACATGGATATTATTCCATTTATTATGGAAATTCTGAACTAAAATATTATCATAATCTTTACAGGGGTTTCAATAATTATGTTACCACAGACTGCTTTGGATACCGTACTTCATTGTCTTAAAGATACAGATAAACTTGTGGAAAGTCCATATAAATCAATGTACGAGGAAATGCTTACAAATTGGTGGAATAAAATTCATGGACTGAAAAACAATTTGGAACTCTGGTTTCATCTGCAAGATGAATGGCTAGATATTCAGCCACTCTTACCAATAATTAAAACACAGACGAGAACTCCAAATGTTTTAAGTACTTACAAAAGGGCTTCTCGCGTTTGGAGACGATTAATTCGTCTGGCGAATGAAGCACAATTGGTAAAAATAATTAAAATTTTTGTTGCAAAAGATATTTAGAAAATTACTTATAGCAATTTTTGTTCATTTAGGTACTTAAAATGTAAATACAACTAAATACAGAAATTATATCATAAGATATTTATTATATTTTATCCCACAAGATATTTTATTAGCTTGCTCTAATTTTTTATTGAAAATTTTACAATAGATGCAATGGAAGTGTAACTATTTTAGTAAAGTTGATAAGGATGTGATTTATAAAGCTGGGTTTCCTTTTCAGATGGGGGAGGCAGCAAGAAGTCCGGCGGTCACAGCTGCTTTAAGGCAATTGCAAGTGTTACTGGAAAAGATAAGACAGGGAATGGAAGAATATGCAAATCGGAAGACTGGAATATCCGATTCTGATGACGATTAATCTTATACTACACCTAAATTCCAAATATCAATTGAATATTTTGGGATTTTTGTAGTATTTCTTTGGAATATAGGGACTTTCTATTTATAATGGTCAGAAATTAGTACAATATGCACGATAGAAATAATGTCAGGCTATAAGTAAGGTTTACACGTATTTAAGTTTGCATTTTTATTTGGTGAATAAAGTAATGCATGATTTTATTGTGATGAGAATTTTAATTTTGTTCAATTTGTTTATGTTCTGCTTATATGACCCCATCATCATACAAATCCTGAATGACTCCCATCAGGCGGCTTGTGCAGCGTGTATTGCCCCCACCTCCTTCTCCCATGGAAGTAAATATCTCTTCCATACCTCCTGTAGCTTTCTCCAAATCTTTTACATCTTTCTTATCTTTAAGCATTATCGGAAGACAAAATGTCGCCATCGAAAGACCAAAGAGTTTAGTCCTGTTGAAGCGACGCTTCAGTTCCTGGAAGCTGAAACCTGGCAGTGGCTTTGTATCCATTGAGTCACAGATAGAGATAAATCTATCGGCATAGATTTTCAAGATGTTATCCAGATGATTTTTCCTGAATTCCGAATCGGTACTAACGTAGATAAAGTAAGCCAAATCCGTTGTGGGACAAGCATCTCTACACATCTGAAGATCGACAAGGATAACTTGTTCTGGTTTTCCTGTAGCCTCGTTGTAGCGGAAGAGCATATTGTTGATCCAGCAATCTCCATGAATTACAACTTTCCATGGGATCTCTGGAAACCAATAAAATAGTATAGATAAATGGTCACTCCATTAAAAATAATTAACTCTTATACTCATTCACAGAGATTTAACTCCAAAAAATAATACCTTCTTCAGAATCGTCAACCCTTTTCGACTTTATTCGCAGCATATTATCCAAATCTGTCTCCTTGAGTGGCCCATAATCATAAAAGACGCTCCCCACATCCAAGCAAACCTCTTTGTAAGCTAAAATACTTTTGTACTGCGGGGAATCTTCTCCAGCTTTCTCTCTGACAACATCTAGAAGAGTTTTCATGGAACCGTGCATCATGCCTTCAAACATTTTGTTATCTTCTTCGGAAAATTCATAATATATTGTTGGAAACTTTTCAACGATTCGTTTAATATTGTTCTTTTGCTTGAAGATCCAACTCAAAGCGTGAATTTCTGCCAACGAATTAATTGCGAGGACAGCGTGGTCTATATCGAGTCCTGCCATTCGGTCGGCCATTTTGAAGCCCCAGGTTTTGCGGAGGTCTACCATCATTATAAAAATGTCGAAAGGTTTATACACCTCGTATTTTGGCATGTTGTTATTTTCATCTGAAAAAAAAACAATATTATTAGAATCATAATAAGCTAAGACACTATTTTATAGAAATACAAAATATATCGAAAATGTTTACAAACCTTTTAGCTTGTCAAAATCAACGGCGCTTCCAGCCACTAAAGGGGCAAATGCAGGTTTCACAATTTCCTTTATTCCTAAATCCTCTTGGAATTTCGTTAATGTTGGAATCCATTTCTCGTAAATAACCAATTCTTTCCAAAATATGTTTGCTTTATTAAGGAAGGTCTGCCTTGCTGGGTTAGTTGGGTAACATTTGGAGATTAAATGCAAAGTTTCCTCCTTCCACACATTTTGAGGATCATTTGAAGATACTCTTACATCTAGAGCATATAAAATGCTCATGTAATTGTCTCCCAAATCTGAACCAGCTTTTATGGTGAAAGATTTTACTTTCCTCCCAAGTGCTTTCTCTAAGAAAGCTTTGGAAATTAATTCGGAACCTGATACCTCTGAAGACATGGTGCTTTCGATACAAAATACACACCACTGTGAAAAGGTAACAATATTCCGTACTAGATTATGGCAGAAGAAAGAAACTCTTGTCGAATTTTAATGGATATATATGTCGCATTATTGCATCTCTCATTTATCTGATGTAAAGAGGAGTGCCATATTTTATGTTAATCTATAATTAAATAAAGCATTCATTCATTCTTATCACTGCTTCACAATGGTTTTCCCACGCGCTTATCTGAACCTTTAAATAATTGTTATAATGTCCATCCTTGAAAATATGATTTTATCAATTTCATTTATTTGTTTGTATGGCAGTTTGAAGTGTGTTCTGCACTTAATTTAAATACTAAACATAAGTATACAGACATTTATCAGGGATCCAAATGGGGAACAATGTTTAAAACTCTTTCCAATAATGGAATTAATTGTATCCATCATATTGAATTAGCGAAGACACTGATTGTGAGCGTCATTTTCATTAAATATCACGCGAGCACTATTATCCAAGCATATATCTTACCAAAAGTAGTGCAATATTACATTTTATTTTCCAGTAAATATACAAGTACCCATTGACATTGAGCCGCAACCGATACAATTTATTATCTTGTCACATAAATACCATTAAATGATATCACATAAAGGTCACACGCAATATGTGACATATATAAGTCGCGTGACACCCATCTGACATACTGACATATAGATATTTCAGCCTGGTGATACTTTGTTTTACCACCACCTGACTGACAGACAACTATCTGCTATGTATGTATAATCATGTATGTATGTATGTATGTATAATCATGTATGTACAGATAATATAAGTCCATTTCAGATACTACAATTAGGGAAAAAGTCTTGCTTATTACTAATTTGTAATTTGTTGTAGCATATCCGAAAGCCTCTACACATCTAAGTCGAAATAGTAAACCCAATTAAGCTCTAAATTGTAAAACAGCTCATAAGTGCAGTGTGTGATGGCAGTCTAATATGTATTAATATCAGTAAGGGTTATAATCACTTTATTACTACGCAAACATGTTTAACATATTTAATAAGTACTTTAGTAAACGCAGAACTATGTAAACTCACATTCAAATTAATATGACGCCAAATATTAGAGTACCTTACCTACACTTTCCTAAGTACTTAAGCCACATTAATATTATGAGTGCATGTTTGTATTTAGCATTGATGTATCGCTGATAAATTCTCGTGATTTCAAAATTAATTTCGTTAAGAATAAGAGCATGATTACTGTTGCAAAATTGAATCCTTAGAATAATGTAAATGTAAATAAGGTTCGTTCACTGAGGGCCAAGTGCCACCAAACAAACTATTATGCTATTGACTGTAAGTAATAATGTTATGCTCGAACAATTATTCAAATAAACACACACATGGAGTATTTGGTCCATACATATTAGATAATTATCAATATATTACCACAAAGTAACAGTGCATAACAGTGCATAACTGCAAATTCTCCAATAGATCAAACACTATATAGAATTAAGTAGTACTATGTACAGTGTACGGTGTATAGTATATGGCCATGGATATACTATGCGACTTAAATTGTATTCTCCGACTATAATAAGTATAAAATATGCATAAAATAGTGGGATTCCAAAATTTTCCATAATGTACAGAAATATATGATGCCAGTATATTTTTTAGAGCTACACCTGGAAGTAGACACCTACAAATAATTTATTTTGCAATAGTAATCTTATTTTTATGTGGTTTACTTTAACTTATTTAAATAATATTACATATTACAGATATACAAATATATTAATTATATATTAAAAGTCCGCTTTCCATAATCATTGTATAAATCTGCATTACATGATAATGACAGACAAACGAAAGGTTCACATGATTGCGGAAAAGTGTTTGAAACACAAGAAAACGCGTGTATTATGGAAAACATAACTAATTACACTAATTAGTATATTTTTTCTCAATAAAATTCATATGTATTGTCATTCATACATGTACTAATAGTATTTGAGCTCACAATGCAATGGGTAGGCATCTAAATAAGACCGTCATTATAAGCTTCCTGTACGACTTCGCTAATTGCTTTATTGAACTGCGGATTTTTAGCCATTCCCTTGCCCACTGACAGAAACATTTCCTCCGTACTCATTCCTTCCAGCGAATCAAGTTGCACTGCGTTGTCCTTTTCCTTGTATACAAGTGGAGCTGCTATGAAAGCAATTGTCAACCCGAGTAACTTGCTTCTATGATATCGTCGTTTTAATTCATCCAGAGAAAATCCAGGGAGAGTTTCAGTTTTGAAAAGCTTGCAAAAATATGTAAATTTGTCAAAATACACTTAAAGCAATTCTTCAGTGTGGGCTTTTCTTGTTTCTGCAGATCCACTGTGATACATAATGTAAGCCAAATCCACTGTTGGAAAGGATTCCCTACAAAGTTGCAAATCCAGCAGTACAACTTCCTCTGGCTTCCGTGTACGGCAATCTGCACTTTCGGCAGGGTATCTGAAAAGCATATTGGTCATATGGCAGTCCCCGTGTATTACGACTCTCCATGGAATTTCTGTAAATTATTAGTAAAACTTACATTTTGTCTATCTCTAGGTATTATTAGTATTTAAATCTTTTTCCTATAGATCGTTAAAAATATACACACGATACACACCTGTTGCTTCTTGTAGAGCTCTCGGCTTGACGCGAAAGTATTTATCCAATTCAGTTTCAGGTCCAGCGTCCCCGTAGACAATTTCTAGGACTCTGAAGCCCACCTCCTTAAAATTGGCCAATCCACTTAGCATTTCTGGATTTATTTCTGGATTTGATGCTATTGATTCGACTGCTTGGTCTATAGCCGATACAAGCATTTGCTCAAATGTATTACGATTCTGCTCTAACGAGTATTCAAAATCAATTGTTGGGAACTTATCCTTTATTACATCAACTTTCCTGTGAGTTTTGTATGCCCAAGTTATCGCATGAAATTTTGCCAATGCTTCCATAACCAAATATAAATGGTCCTTATCCAACTTCACATGACGATCAGGTAATTCAAAACCATAGGTTTTGCAAAGGTCTACCATCATGATGTAATTTTCAAAGGGACCGTATAGTTTCCCTAATCCATTGCTGTCTCCTGAAAAAAAAATTTCAATAAACCATATTAACGGATATGGTTTAAAAAAGCCAAAATCGAAATCAAAGCTTAATTAATAGTCCGATCGTTCAGCTCAATTATAAGTGCTGTTCTTCCACGATTGACCCCAGTAAAGCTATATGGGCTGACCCGGTACTAACACCGAGCCAAGTCAACCACTAATAATTTTCTTTACCAGATGTACTACGTAAATCGACAGCAGCTCCCGATACTACAGTAGGGAAATTCAGGTTGATCTGTTCCTGGATACCTAATTCTTTGGTTAGGGTCAGCAATTCAGGAATCCAAACCTTATAGAATGCTAGTTCCTTCCCAAATATATCGTTGCTATTTAAGAATTCCTGCCTTGCGGCATTAAATGGATAACATTTTGACAGCAGATGTATCGTTTCCGTTCCAGAATTTCCATTGCTTCCCTTATTTTCATCTGAAATGACGTTTACTTCAAGAGTATATAGAATGCTCATGAAATTGTCTCCAGTATCAGATTTTGCTTCAATAGAAAAGGATTCTACTTGTTTCCCCAAAGCTTTCTCCAGGAAATCTTTGGAAATCACTTCACCATCTAACGAACCCATGGCTTTGATTAAAAGAGTTTTTGTATTTTGTATTCCTGCTTTTAAAATTAAAAGATCGCTTATTTATCTCGCTTAATACACCAGTAAAGTAGTAAAGCTGGTGCTAAGTACAGTTGTTGTGTTAGAAAGAAGTGCCTATCGTTAATAAAGTAACCAATAAGATAATATCCGTGTGAGACTACCTAAATAAATTGGAAGGATTGGAAAATCAAGCAAAATGAGCCGACCTTTATCTTTATCTAATCTTTGTACGTATGCATGTGAAACCATTAAAGTATACATAGGTAGTAAATGTGATTATGAAAAAAGTCATATAGGTATTTATTATTACACAGTGCAAAGTGCAACAATGCTTTAAGCAAGTTTGCATGCAATGAGCCTATAGCATATATGTAGTCATTATTAGTTACTCAAACTCAACTGCATACTACATACAACACAACTATTTTGACTGACATAAAAATAATTTTATATTATAATAAAAACTTAAAATTCCAACTATAAATACTGTATTACACAATTCTATTCACTCATTGTACAAAAGATTAATTAAGACAACTAGTACCCTAGTTAAACATTGTGCTTCGCTTTCGTAAACAAATCAGTATCCTCACATTAGATGTTAGTTTTTTTATTATTTAGTAATAATTAGGTTAACTTTCCTTGCTTAAGGCAAGTTTGGATCCGAGCCTAAACTATAACTATTGTACTCGCGTGTGGGTCTGCCGAAGATTAATAAATAAATAAATTATAGGTAGTATTTACTACACTACTATATATGTATATGCAAACGAACTTCTATAGGCGAATACTAACTAGTGAAATTGTAAATATTAATATAATATATTACCCTATAAATAATAAATTAATGCTTTTATTTTTCGAATATTCAAATTTTTATCATATTATTTCAGTTGTAGTTATAAAGATAGTGACTATATAGACAGCGTTTTATATTAGACGACTTTATATAAAACAGCTCACATACTTACATACGTATATAGAAATAAAATGCGTAATGTTTGTTAACGTTAACGTTTCTATGTGAGGTACTCGTATATAAGTTAGGGAAATATACGAGAAAAGATGCATGCAAAAATATTATACAAAGCATTATATTATGACTCTTGAACTGAAGTACTGAAATGTGAAATCAAGAGATTTGATTAAAATCAATTTTTATTTCATAATAATTTGTCCCCAGATTATTTTCATGCATCTGCAAATCTGCACCACGCAAGTTTCTTGAGTTTGTATTTTTCATGCTTGCATTTGGTCGCGGGAAACAAAAATAGGAGGCAAGCCGATGTAAATGCTTTTCAGCAGAGAAGCAAAGCATACAATCAAAATAGTAAACCGTCAAACGTTGAGATTCGAGATATTAAACTTTTACGTTTGTCATTTGTGACAAGTCGGTGTCAGCTGTCGGAGTATTTGTCACCTGTTCTGTTATTGTTGTCCGGTTGTCGACTACAAGACGGTGGTCAATGTTTAAGATCTTTGCTCATATTTCTAGTAGTTCCGCTAACAACTTCTAATTTACTGCTTAAGAAATGCAGTCCAACTCGAGCTCTTCGTCAACGGATTCAGGCTTTCAAGTTTTGGGGTCGACGGCAGCAAAGAAGTTTATTGCAGCCTATGACAATGGTCACAATACCTCCGAGATGAAAGATGCATTAAAGGTAACGCATTACGAAGTCTATAATTTAATATCTTGAATTTATTCTAGCTAGGCTATTGAATGAATTTATCTAAGCTAGTTGTTGATTATGATTATATAAAATATAAGTACTTATTGCTTATGTAAAATTGACTATGTAATACCTTCGATGTAAAGGTCGTGGCCAGGAATCATCTAATCATCAATAAATAATAATAATAATATCTTGAATTTATTATATACTATCAGGATCTAAGGCTCTGCACTGTTTTGTATTTTTTTCAGGAATTGTCCCGAGAGCATGGAGATGAGAATTTGTACGCGTCCCGTATATACCCTCAGTTGTTGAGCCGTTTTGACAAGTTACTTTCTTCAGCTGCCGAAGCAAAGAAAGTTGGGCCAAATGTGGTTTTGATTCTGAATTATTTAATTCAGTCTTCAAAGGACAGTGAAAAAATTCGAATTTCCATCCGTGATGATTACGGCTTCCTTCTTCATCTATCATCCCTTTTTAATCCGGATCGTAACGAAGATGCTGACTTAATTCTTGAATGCATGGAGCTAATATCTCGAGGTTTATCAGTATCATGGAAAGCACCTTATTTGCAAGGGGCCATCAATAAATGCTTCGTATACATCTTCAATAAACAGAATGAAGCAAGAACATACGGCAATGCTTTTCAATTGTTGATCAATCTGTGCAGGAAGAACCCCAGTTGTATTATGATTGTGATGCAACACCCAGACTTCCATAATGTATGGGCACGCATCCGAACCTTTGCCAATGAATATAATATATTGGTGCTTCATCTACTGCTCCTGTTGGAGCCAACCATTCCCACTACCAACTTTATTGCTGGATACGAAATTTTTTCACGAGGATTAGACGATGTACTTGAAGCCTGGGATAAAGCAGGACCAGAAAACATTGACGAAACAGAACTTTCAAAGCAGCTAATGAACGTTGGTCAACTAATGGAATCAATACTTGACAAGATGAAGCCAATATATGAATCTTTGGCTGCAAACGTAGAGACTACTACTCAGACTCAAGCAATGACCCTTTCTCAAGACCACCATAAAGTCGTAGATGACACCAAGAGTATTCTTATGGGAAAACTGAATACCATTCAAACATTTATCAAATCAGATTTCATATGGAGCAGTTCTGTTATAAATGAGCTACTAGGATTATTGCTCACATTGTTCCCCGATCATACGCGCCGTATGATGAATACTGATTTCTACATGGTACGTGAAATGCCGTTTTTGTTTATTGCTTGCCCTTATAAAACATACTAATTAATAATTTTATGTATGATAGAAAATACAAGTTTTCATTGTAATTTTCAGATTGCATTCGAAATTATCGATACAATAGTGACAAGAACGGGCACTGATACTAAATCCTTCACCTCCTGCTTAAAAGTCTTCCATTATTTGGCTCAACATTTATCAGTTATGGATTCACCAAAAAAGAATGAATTAGGTTCACATTTGTCACAGACGTTGAATAGAATTGAGTTGATGGTTGAAAATTCACCCGAAGCTGTGGAACGCAATATTACTTGTCTTCAGTTGGTAATGCACATACAATATTTACAATTTACGTATGTAGATCTATTATTAATTAATTCTAATTATATAAAGCTGTTCAAAACATTTTGCATTTTAAACGGATTTTCTATAGATGTCTTGTTTAGCAGAACTGCAGGCCACTAGTGCCTTAGTCTTAGAGAAACTTGACGTTGATGTTTTGGAAGGACTGTTGGATATTTTATCCCGTGAAGATGAGTCATTACCAACTCAAACACAATTAAGTCGCTCAATTTGTGTTGTAGAGCTACTAAACCTATTGTCGCAGTACTCTAAACAACCACCAATAATCAACTTGATTATGAAATCGATCTCATCCCACGCAACGTATGCTCACATATCAAATTGTATAATTAATGCTCCGGAGGAAATTGTAGAAAGAGCTCTTCACATTACTGCATCTGTTGGATTTTATGGAAAACGAGCGTAAGCAATTTAACATTTATCTTAAGTAATAGAAATTCACCCCTGCTGTCTATAGAATACTTAATAATAACGTAAATTATATAATTGTTGATTTAGATCTGTTGGTGTGGCCAAAGCACTGATGATTAAACGGGATCGACCTTTGGGTATCAAAGATTGCCCTCCAATTAATCCGCAATCACTAAATCGAACCGTGTTCACAGGAGCTGCTTATTTGGGTGAACAATTGCGATCTATAGGCGACCTTGTAGAGATGAACAGCTCCTTTGTATGTTTTTTAACACATTTTAATTTATTTTTCTTTTACTTCTGTGTAAAGCATTTTACTAATTCTATTTCTGATTATTTGTTTAGGTTACAGCCCCTGATGGAATGATGAGCGACATTTTTGCTTGGTATCGACTGAATAAAGAAATGCATGAACACGAAATTTATAACTTAAACAATCATGTTTACCAGCAAAACAAGACTATTGCTCACTTGAAATATTTGGTAAGTTTCAATTCACTGTGGGAGCAACTTCAACTAATCTAGTTAGCGTACGAATATATGTATTTTTATTTTATAGTAATCATGACTTTTAAATTTGCTTCCATAGATTGAGAGGCAGACTGAGTTCGTTTCCAGACGTTTGGCAGAGAAAGATGAAAAAGAATTACAAATCATCAACTTACAACACAGACTGGAGAAAACCACTAAACAAGTCCAGCTTATCACTACTCAAACTGCAACGGTAATAAACCTTTCCATTCCCCTTTAATTATAAGCAAAAATTGTGAAATTCATTATTCAGAATACAATGTAAAACCATTGAACAGGAAATTGAGCGTTTAAAAGAAAGTCTGAGACTCAAGACAGACGCCTTAAAAGACGTTTCGGAGAAGCTAAAGGCCTTAGAAATTAAACATACTGAACTCAATACTCAGTCTAAAGGTAACTTGATAAATGATTTTAATTGAATTATCTGTATCTTTGTAAACTATTTAAATAAATGCTTATTATACCGTATTGCCTTCCCAATCGAAATCTTATGTTACTTCTCTATTCTCTATTACTAAACGTTGCTAATCACTAATAATTGAAATTAATCATGTTTAAATTGCAGAGGCCTTCAAGGAACGAGCGTCTTTGTCCGAGAAAGTGAAAACAATGAAGGCAGAAAATAAAGAGCTAAGTACCGAGACTTCGAAGATGAAAAAGGTAAATGTTTCGTCGTATTATACATGTCTTATGGAGGGGGGGGGGGAGAATACATTTATTTTTATTATGTATACTTGTCAGAAAGACACAGTAATGACGCTTCAATTAGGTTTTTAACAAACATTTAACTATTGAATTGAATACACTTTTGGTAATTAATATTACTTGTTTAGAGAAAATAGATGGAAAAACATTGAAACTGAATCTTAAGTACAGATAGAACAATATCGTTAGTTAAAGATTTTTTAGCTTATAACGTTTTCGAAAATCTCCAAAAAATAATGGAATTGTACCACGAGCTCCGATCATCAGACCTATGACCTCAATGTGGCACTTTATACTTCTCTTTTAGATATGGGATACACGGTTCATAGCATGATTTCTCTTCAATACCGACTTCGTTTGGCTGATTCTTGTTAGTCTCGATTCTTACAGTTGGGTCCAATAAAATAGCACTGGTATTTTTAATTGCGAGAATTTTAAAGCGACGATTTGATCCGTCATCCGACAAACAGTGGGCTTCTTCGAATACAGTCCAGTCTTCCTCACATAGTGCATTAGCAATTAATTAGCGTACCCTATGGTGTCTATTATTACGCAATAGTTCTCCTTTCTTGCAAAAGCCTAAGATATGTCCAAGCGATTCTCTCACGTTGTATAAACTATACCTAAATTATAAACTATATCTTAATCTTTAAAATACATTTAAAAACACACATTTTACCATTTAGGATTTGGGCGAGAGCAAACAAAAATTGACCAAATTGGAAGTTGAGGTTAAGAAGAAGGAAGAAGAAAGATTGGCTGTGGCTGCAATGTTAGAAGAAAAAACAAAAGTGCTAGAAACTATTCAAGGATTAATGGGCATGCGACAATTCAAATAATGTTCAACAAAATCGGAATTTTATGTTGATTAGGCCAATACTAATTACGAAAAATATAAGTAGTACAACTAGTACCTAAACCTATATGGTAATTAATTTAAGAAGACGTAAGTGGACGAAACTGTAATAATGTTTTCTACATATCTAATGATGAATTTTTGTTTAATGTAAAAAATTTACTTTTTATACCTACCATAATTGATTATGATTTTACTAATAATATATGCAAGTTAATAATTAGCTAATTGAATGCGATAGTAACTTATTTATTCTATTGTAAAGGCTATATACTATAATAAAGGCCTTATTGTAATTATTATGTTGCGCTGCCATTTATTAGTATGTAGATATATCCTAAATTCAAAATCATTTTCAAACATGTCCTTAGTCCTTATTATGATTCGCTAACGTTTTGTATATTATAATATAAGGACAGTAATTGGCATGAGAATAATGTTAAATGACTAACAATTGACACATGGGAGGCGTAATGTAATGAATACTTAAAATCTATTAAATATTATTTCTTAAATAGATAATTTGTTTTTAAAGCCTACGAAGTAGAAGTAGGTAATAAGTTTAAATACTTGGTTAATAAAATGATTGGCAAACAACATCAATGTCAATTAATCAAAAGGAAAACTTTATTTCATTGATAATTTAATAGTAATTAGTAATATTGAGCTCCAATCTCCAAAAATATAATTCATAAATTGTCATCACACATTATTCGAATAAACTATAAATTACAAATTGGAAAATTCGAATGGGGATAAATAACTATATATAGTAGTTCATCTGGTCGGTTAAACATGGCTTTGATCAGGAATTACTGGATGTGAATCGTTGGTGTCAGGCTGAGATCCCCTGGAGGACTGGTTAGTTAACGGATGTCCCAAACTGCTTGGGAACTGGTAGTGTATACTGTAGGGCAATGGCGGCAGTACTGGACCTGAAAAGTAAATGTTCTTTTGAGAGAAAATATGAGAGTATTTGTCTCATTCATAAAAAAAGGGTGTTAATTTACCTGTAAAAGGGTTCTGGGGTTCAATGCTTGCTATTCCAGAAAGTTTTTCCCCTTGCTGTGAAGTTCCGACGGTGGAATTGTCTTCGATCCTTAACCCCGGGAAAGGGCAAGATGTAAAATTCTTCATTTGCTCTGCAAAGGCACGGTTAAAATTTGGTAATCTGAAGTTATCGTCTGGAAGTTGAACTCTGTTGTACGGAACAGAATTATCTTGATCATTATCGTTATTGCTGGAGCTAGAACCAGGGCTTTGGGTGATGTTGCTGTGGGCATTTTGGGAATTAGCATTAAACGCTGATATTCCATCAAAATTATTTCTAGTCCAAGATTCAGGTGACCCAGGCCTGCTACATTGAGATTGATCCAACGGATGTGGAGGAGAGTTTGTGGAAGTCGTGACTTCTGGTGACTGGAGTAATACTGTAGCTGGAGCGCTTCTTTCTGGAAAGTTTGAGGCGCCATTTCTTTGACCAGGAGTGCTTGGCCTTTGCCACTTGCCAGGCTATCAAAACATATTATTATTAAAATTTTTAGGTTGCTTATCCTTATCATAGAATCATAACAAATCATAAGCATATCGGCAAAATTCCCAAGTAATCTTAACGATTCTAAGGTGTGAATAATTTTCCGGCAAATGGCTTTTGGCACCCTATGTTGGTGATGCAAAATATCATGATGAATTTAATTAAATAATATTGTTACTTACATATCGTATTATCCAATCATGTATTTCCGTCCAGCGGATTACATCCTCTAAGGTCACCAAGGTGTCCACTTCTTTCACGAAACTGCACAGTTCTTCCAACCATAGCCTATTGGCAGGATCAGGAGTACTCCATCTTTGTTCACCCAAAGGGTGGTTCTTTAAGAACTCCAAGATCCTCTTCTTGCGTGTACTAGTGAGTATTAAACTCTTTTTCTTGGAACCGGTACTCATTCCGCGTCAGTGGACTGGAAATGAAACCTGAATTTTATATGAGAAGATTTAGCTTTACATATTTTCCAGACAAAGCACATTAATATTTTCATGTGCTTGATACACAGCCTTCGTATTTACCAATTTTTGTAATTTATGCTAGAGCCCCGAGTGCCCCCTTCCGCTGTTCCAAATTTGATTCGACGTTCCATGACTTTTAGTGCACTAGTATAATCGGGAGGAATGCGAAAACGTTTACGTTTTTGTTTTTATGCCAAGAAACGTAAAGTATGCACATGAAATCTTCGCAAGAGGAAGGAACATCAGAGGATATTCTGCTATATTTAGCCAAAAAATTCTCCGGGGGGGGGGTAATGTATAATGTACATGCAATTGCTACTTAATTAGCTATAATGATACTACATACACGGTTACTTAAAATCAAAAAACTAATAATAATAAAAGATGAATATTAACTTACCAGTTTCCTATTTCTGCCGATTAGGTTGGAGTAACTCTGGCAAAATATTAAATCGTAGCCGTAGATTATTACACAGATCGACAGACGAAACCAACTCTACATCTACACTGGTACACTGTACTAAATTGCAATTTATATTTTTCCTATTTTCTCCAGGAATATGAATGTAGCTCTGATCTCTTTTGTGCGCTGTGTCCGCGAGTCGCCATATTAGTTAGTCGTGAAACGAAACTATTACTCCAGGTATATTGTTTCGATTAGATCCTTGCCAATCGTTCGTAAGTGAACATAGATGAATTTCGTCCTTTACAACATTTACAACCCTAAATATAACTAATATTAATCTATATAAGGGTTAATTATATCTACAAATGTTCTTTTCTAAATCTAGGCCTCTCTAGGTATAAAATCATCCAAAATAATCGATCACACGATTACATTACGGCTGCGTACTACATATATCACACTTTATTTTTGGATAAGAACTTAATTATATTATTATTATAATATACACTTTATAATGTAGTTCAGAATCAGAAATCGGTTGAGTATAGGGAGAAGAATTTGTCCAGTTTTAGGCAGGCAGTTTTATTAATTTACTTGCATAATATAATTTTTGTAGACGCTCCAGTCAAATGTATTTATCACTGGTATTGATGCGGATTTACTTCCAGTATGTACGAAATTAACGAAAGCTCACTTCATAAGTATAAGTCCGAAAGATCGAAACCGTCATATAGTAAATAAGACACAGAAGATAAAGTTAGAACACCGGAAGCAATGTACATCATTGTTGCAAAACGCTTAAGTAGACAATCAGACTTTTTCTTGATATCACAAATCTGCTCCATCACGATGCCAGCTCGTTGGGCCTGGAATTTAATGTAAATTAATCCAGAATTCCAACTAACTAAACTAAACTACAATGTAGCTTTATTTCCTAGTGTAATTGTAATTTTTGTGATGGCAATAGTTATACCTGTTCCCCATAAGCATCATAGTTTACTGTATCCACTGGCCAATGCTCATAGAAAGATTGTTCGGAGCAAGTAGGGGGAATTTCTTCAATATCCCTTATCTTTTTGAAGAAGGCAAACTGCAAACGTCCAAGAATGGAAAAATTGTCCAAATATTTGGAATCATGAGGAAATATGTCTGTGATCAAATGCTCTTCTATGCGATCATCGGGAAACATATCCGATCCACAAGCCTGTAAAATTTAAAATACAAATTCAGTTAATTTGATACATTTTTGAGAATATGATATTTCATTCGTAGAATTGGAAATATTCCGGTGTGCACTCACTTTCCATAATATATTCAAGCAATTCATGTCCAGTTGCTCCTTGCGGAGAACGGGGGTTGCCTGAACGAGGAAAGATTCCGAGATAATATCTTCGAATTTGATTACAAATAGACGGTTTGTTTGAACAAATATTTCACGGTTAGTATTTGGAGCAATCCAACCAATATCGTCGGGAAAATACCGAAATTTCTTTGTGTTGCTTGAACAAACCTGGGAAATATTTACAATTTATTTATACTTTATACTACATAAATTGAAATCACTATTTAAGGTACCAGGGACCACTCTTAATCTTGAATTTTCATATTTATAATTATGTAATTGCTATCAACTAATTAAAAATAAATCTTACGCGATAAGTAATGTAATCTTTTGAAATATTGGAAATTAGCAGTTTTCCTTTGAAACCGCATTGCAAATCTTGCTTTGAAAACACGATAGCTTGCGACACTTTTATGTAATCGTCGGTGGAAATGTAACGTTCCTTAACAATGGTAACACTTGATTTATTATTGTTCACATTTATATTCAGGTTCGATTGGGATTCACCACAGTTCTTTGTCGGATCAATGAGTTTGTCATACGATTGGCCCCACAGGCCGTTAAATACACTAAAAAAACAATTAGAAATGATCAACAAAATAATTTTCAATGTGCTTGCTAATTATGGACTAATTTATTAAAGATTCGAACCTTTTTTCATCTGTGACCTTCGCAATCGAATATGACCCAGTGACGAGAGATGTGCAGTTGCAACCTTTAAAATTTTAGCAATAAATTACCATATCCTCCGTAAACAATTTGGTATTTCACTGAAACAATGAAGATATTTATATATATAATATTAATTTATCTAGACCTTCTGCTGACTGGTCCAGATTGCAGGATTCACCAATAAGCAAAGAAGACTGCTCCTCAAGTTGCTTTTCTATATACAGTGTTTCTGCCGATTTTTTCAAGTCGCTAACCATATTTTACACTTTTTCAATACAAAGATTTATATAGAATTTATAATGCGACTCTTCCTGGACAGAATATTCGATACATACAAAATAATATGCAAAATTCGTGAGCAAAGGATGAATTTATTTTCTTATTTATTGCATATTTCTAATTTGCGAATTTAGTATATTCTATTATTTTAGTTTAATTCGTTGCCATTTTGTCATGCCAACTTTTTTAGATTGTGCTGCAAAAATCGAGAATTTTTATGGTTTCCTTCGTCAGTCATTTAGCGTTTTTTGGCAGTCTTTTCGCTGACATGGAAAGCGAAATATTTCTGTAGAAATATATTTTACTGAAAACCGGAAGCATTTCGCATCCCAATTCTATGAGAGATTGACACAAATGAATAAATGGGGAGCATAGTTTTTATTTAAACTTTTTATTGAAAAAGGGAACCAAGTTGTAATTATATAATTTTCATCTTGGTTGCGGAATTTAATTTACACAAATAAGTTGCTGTGCACTGAATTAATACTTGGTCATTTCTTATTTTACCATATTATTATGTACCGGAGATACATTTATGTGAATGCATTTTGTGTCCGTCTGTTTTACTGAATGTTCACAAATAGTTGAAATGAGTTAGTTTACTTGCGATTGAGTGGGTCAACTTTTTTGAATTCTGTGATATTATGTAATACAAAAATTCTCATTTTAATTTATGCCGAAATGAATAAAGTAGCGTAGCGCAAGCAAGTAAAGATTTTAATGCAGTAATATTGTGTGTAGTGTTTTTTATTTAATTTTTCTCACCTGAGATATATTTTAACATATAGATTCAGAACATTTTGAATGACACATTTAACATTGTTTGGGTTGGAGTACAATAATAAATAAAAATAGGTAAATATATCATTATTGATACAAACTTTAGCAAACTTCTTTTTGTCATATTGCTATTTGCTATCAAATGACAACATAACGCTAAAAATTGTTTACAAATTAAAGTAAATAGTTATGTTAGTAATTAGCTTTTATGTATACAAAAACTTAATAACTAATGAGGTATTAGGTAATCAAGTATCATTGACAATTCTTTCATTAAACCTTGCTCACAGAGTAGCAGTAGAGTACAGTGTAATAAATCAGCTCCAAAATAGTTTGGGAATAGACAACTCAATTTAATTTCTTTCAATGTAAGGAGTAAGGAGTAATTATATAAATTGGAAATACCATTTTAAGTACAATTTAATATTTTTGAATTAATCATTCGAATTTAAGAGTTTTCGTTACATTTTCGTACATATTTCATTTATATTTAAAATATTTAAAGATAGGGATAACTTACATACCCCAAAATTTTGGAAAAGAGTATGGACTTGTATGCAACTTGCTTTTTCTATTAGTAAAGAATATATTGAAAACAACACATACAAAACATTTGCAAAGCGTAATACTAAATATTGTCGTAATTACTAAAGTAAGTATTGCTTACTAAACAAAGTAACAAAATTATAAGGACTATTTAAAGTAAATAAGATGTGTTTTAAATATTTTTCTCCCGTCTTTGCATCCTATATTCAAACAATTTATTTTCAATTTTATTTTTATATTCAACTAAGATCTAGCCACATAAAAATAAATTAAGACAACTGCAGTTGAAGAAATAACATGCAAAAGTGGTAGCCAAACTTTTAAGACACACCTTATGAATATGTATCGTATGTAATAGTAATAGTAACACTGTTGGCTAATTTGCAGAACCAAAATAAAACTGTGCATTGGTTTATAAATACTGGTTTACCATCGTTGTAACGACAAGTAATGCTATTGAAGTATTATTTAGTAGTCCTACTTAACTAATTAATAATTTAACAATAAGTACCTTAGCTAAATAAGCGTAGCACAATAAAAAGTACAGAAAAATACAAATGCCTGTTTCACCGGAGAACAATATTATGTAGTTATATAGCCAGGTAAAGTTACGCTAAATTAATCCATTACGTAATATAATAATATCTAATCATTTTTAGAATTAGAAATTAGAAGCTATCAAATTGCGATCTAAAGGCTATTAGATGAAGTTTGCCATTTATTGGACAAAAAGGAATTAAAAATTAACATTCATATTCAAAATTTTACAAGTAATTTTTTCTCGTATGCTTTATATATTTTTAGAAAATGACTTATAAAAACCGAACATTTGTGATTATTGGGACAAAAACAAGAAAAAAAATATGACAATTATTGTATGACAACAAAGAGAAATCCCGATTATTTTAGGTGTAAGTGTCACCATTAGATTATTATGATTAGTTTTAGATAGGGTAAGTAGAATAATTAACAGGCATATGCTTAAACGTAAATAATAAATTAAATAACTTGTATGGTTGGTCTCTTTAAGAAGTCAACTAAACTAAACTAACTAAAAATTAACAAAGTAAATGTTAAATAGCTTATTAAAAGATAAATTGACTATTTGACATTGTAGCTTGATTTACATCAGTTCTTACTTACTTTACGTTAGTTTAGTCCTCATACAGATACAATACATGTAAAATGTACGTATTGTACATTAATGATACGAAAGGGCATGATGATGATCTATCTATTATTATCTTTATAGATATAGGAATACAAAATACAATGCAGAACAAAATACCAGCCTGGTATTTATTCAACAACATTAATTTTTTCCTATGTCTATGCTCTCTTGTAGTATGTATGTAACTATAAATAATAACTAATCAGTATCTTATTAATTGCCACTAAATTGTAAATAATAATTATGTATGTATGTTACGTAACACAACAAATATCTACTCTACAGTACATTTACATTAATTAAGTCTAATTTTAAAGTTGGATTAAGAGGAGGTGTTGTTATCTAAAGGTCGTCGAGTGGTTCGGTTCTTTTTTCGCACATCTCGGCATCTGTATGTGTAAGCGTTGATAGAAATGTCATCTTCCGTTCTTATGCAGGTCTCTTTAGCAGCGCATTTACATCTAAAACAAATTAAAATTATTTTTAGACATCTCTTCATATTTATACTATAAAGTTCTTTATAGTTCTTTCTACATTACAGCTTCCACTCCACGCATTTGTAGTTTGCAAACAATATGTCATAGGCACATATGGTAAGAAAATTGCAGAATTTTGCTGGTCTTTGCAAGCAATGAAATTAATGATGTCTCTTTTGTAAAATACTATCGCTGTCAGTGTCGCCTGTTTTGATTTCTAAACTGAAACTGAAATACTTGAGACAGTTTTCCAATAATGTTATTTTTAACGCCCAAAAATCATCATATAATATGTAGGTACTATATAAAAAAAATTTGAAAGTAAAATGCATAACACATTCCATAATTGTTTGAAAGTTAAAATATTTGTTTATTTTTAAAACTATTTAAAAGTACAGGACATTTCAAGTTGTCATTTAAAAAAAAAAAACTAAAATACTAGTGACATCTTTCATAATTGTTTCATAATTAGAATTAGTAAGTCCTTAAAAATCTCTAGCTATAATTCTCTCATTTAATTATAAATAATTAGCATAAGGATACTTTAAAATCCAACAGGTTGTAATAAACCTTTATAGCACAAGGGTATTTTGTACCTCTGACATACAGTAATACATAATTATTATGTAGCAAATATCTGTACTCAACAAAATGAAGAGTTTTTGTATTCTATTAATTATTCCCTAACGCTTCTTTGATTTAGTAATTAATTAAGCTGCAAGGGATGAATCTAATGATAAGTTCCTACATGTTTATGTTACATACTTATAAGTACACAAATAAATAAACCGTGCGTGGGAGTATCCAAGTAGTAGAGTGGAAGTAGAAGTAGTTTTGTAATATATAGAAAGTCGTGTATAGGTATGGTATATTATTGTTGACTGAACCGAACTGAACTTAACCAGATAAAAGGTAAAAGAGTGAGTGTTTCGTGTTTGTTTATACTTTCCATGAACTAACAATGAGTTTATAGCGTGTCTTATCCTTAGATAAATGTAAACAATTAGTGATGTAATGCATACATACACTACAAAGTATACGTAAGCAAGTAGTTTAGTTCAGTTTGATTGGAATGTCAACAAAGACTTTGTACTTAAATAGAATTGAGTGCTTGACTTACGAGCTAGCGACATAGTAGAGTAGTTGCCTTGTTGACGAATCATTCGAGTTGTAGACTTCCCAACCACATGGAGCATTTGTACGGCATTCCACTTCATTGCTTTGTGATCGCCTTACAATTGACCTCTAGAGAACAGAAACAAGAGAAACAACCGGAAATTAGAGCTTTTACTTAATTAGACAATACATTTATAAAGATAAATACAATTAATGACTTTTCCCTCGACTTTCTCCTATATTTAGACCAAATTGACTGGAAAGGGTGAAAACATCACATCAAAACCCACAGCCTACGCAACTTAACTGATCCTTTAGCTTAATTGCATGCTATAATATCTACTTTGTTTACTTTCCGTTATACCTAATGGACAAATTATAAGTGACAAGGCGAAATTGACACTTGTAATTGTAACTGATGTGGGTGGCCTGAATTGGATTTCCGTAGGCTATAAATAGAATACTGACTGATATGATTATTTATATGGTAAGAGTAGGTATATGCATGTATGAGAATGCTAACTATAATGCAAATACCTACTCAATACGTATTTCTTGAGAAAACTAAATTTATTTCCTATGTATGAAAGCAGAGAGCGGAAAGCGAATGTAAATGAGTTAAAAAGTATGTATGAAACTTGTACAATTCCATGGAATAATTTAATATTTCTTAATATTTCCTTCGAAGAAGGAGTAAAATGTTTCCCAACGTAATCTAATCATTTAGACGATACAAATCAAAGTCTTCGACAATCTTGTTAATACTACATAATACCACTATCTCAAATGTTCATGTACTACTTTTATTAATATCTTGGAATGTGGATCATTAGCTTTGTACCTTTGTACATGGTTTAACTAGGAAAATTTTAATAAAAATCTAATACAAACTCATTCGTCCAATTGTTTTCTTTAGGAAAATTTTGTAGCTTGAATCAGTCAAATCACAACTCTTTAACCTGGTGATACATAATATTTTTAATTCAATACCACATTCACCTATCAATATTTCTACACTGAACTAAGTTTCCTCCATACAAAATGTTGCTAATTTAATTAAAGATAGATTTCTACTATAAGTGCTATTAATACATGACTTGGCTCTTTCCTTATCTCTTTATATAACTTTACATATTAGCTTAGTAAGCATATTTAGCGCAATGAGTTTAGAGTTTTTCGTTTATTTATGTACTACAAAAGTCTTGTTGATATTTACTATTTACTTTATGTGGACTGGTGTGGAGTGGATAATCATTTTGCTTTAATAAGTAGATAAACCAAATCCGCAAAAGCTTTTCGTTGAGGTATGTAGAGGGTAGAATAGACAGTAGACATGGACATTTTTATGTACTCTGTGTAGAATGTATATATATATGGTGTGCTTAAACAAGGAAAGTCCTTCACCTTTGAATTGACATCTCTCCTCATCTAATCTTAATGCTCTCCAATTAAATGTAGACTTTTTACTATGTGTATTGTATCTTTGTAACTCGTAAAATGCCTAGCTTTTTAAAGTTTACTCTAGTAGTAACTAGTAAGTATAGGTTGATTATATAAGTTATACAGTACTTACTACTTACTCTAATTCTAATTCTATGTACAGGGTGTTTATCGACATTTTCTAATAAAAATCACCTCCACATTAAGTGAAAAGTAGCTAGCATATATTTAGTTTGTAAATCTGGTATGATTATGCTATAGTAGTAGTAAAGTAGTAAATAGGTGTCGGTAAAAGATGAAAGAAAGGAATAAAATTAGTGAAATGAGTGCCAAAGTACGAGGATGTGATTATAAAACTGATAAAAACAGAAACAGCCTTTCCACTTAGTTAAAGTGAGTGAGTGCCATTATCCTAATCTCATTTAGTCCGAATACAATTACATGGTTTGTGGAAAATGCGTAGTAGCTATTCAGTATTACTAGCACATTATAGGAGTATTAGCCAAGTCATATTATAGAGTTAGGGAACACAGTGTTATCTACTCATCGTGCTTTTACTGCGTCGTAGAAGTGTGCACAAGTGGTGGCTTATTGGCTTCTATACATAATCCATTGACATTAAAATTATAAATAATATCCATTCACGATTCTAACAAGAATCTTATGTATACATTCTATAGGTGTTAGTTTTACTGTAGTTATAGTATACCAATACATACTGTGAATTGATTGACATCCGTTATATAACTGACAATATCATAAATATCATAGATGAATTAGTTACTATATTTTTACGCTTCGTTGTTTCGTAATATGGAAATGAGATAAATATTTTTATATTTTCAATGAAATTAAATATGTATGAATGCAATGACTGATTTTGAATGACCGAAATGGATTTTTTGCAAGAGAAAGCTAAAAGTTATCATATCAACATAATTGTCCTAAGTGTGTGCATTGCAGGCACAGAGCCCACCAGGCAAAAGACAAACATTTATATTTCGTCTCTTTTTTTCAGAAAAACTAACGAAGATATGCAATTTTGACTATTTTATTGCAAAATTGTGTTTGTAATGATATGGGTATGGTATTTAGGCCTATGTACCAAAATATAGATATACTGTGCTAAAAGAGTTTTAAGTAAGACTTACTAATTGAAAATAGTTAAACATTAGTTATCAAAGTAATTAAAATTACATACATACATATTGATAACTGCATGTGTATGTAATTTTTTAAGGTTTTTAGATGTTTTCCTGCAAAAATCGAAAGAAAATATTCTGGGTCCCTAAGCCTGGTTGATTGCTGTGCCTACGACACATATTTTTCTATAATATTATTATACATTCTTATAACCGTGCTCGTTTTTTTTTAAATTGAAAGACAAATACAAGTGGTCCCTGTGTCTGGAGGATCCTCGTGCCTAGGCCATATATTTTACTATAAAATTTACACGATAGGACAGAAGTCGTATGTTGTATTCAAGTTGTATGAGATTCTGAGTGTACAATGGGTATTTTGATGACTAGACTAGTCCAATGGACCATTTAGTGATAATGATAATGACATCCTTCGCTTCTTGTCAGTGACATTTTACTCTTTACTTTGTCCACGTGTATTTACATTATGTAAGTGTAAACAGTAAACATAGCTATCTGTATACAAATATATTTACTTTTCTTACTTGGTTTTGTTGGAGTGTTTGGGATCAAAGTTTTAAGATAGAATCAACTTAAATATTTACAATATAATTGACGCATCTACAATTATGTGATATGAAATGAATTGTAAACTATTTCGATGACATTATTCATGCATGTAACCTTTGCAGCTTTTACTTGCGTTTTTAAGTGAACTATTTCACTCTCCTCTCTAAATTGTAAATATTAGTTTCTAAAATGTAAATATGTAAGCAAAAGATACGAATGAACTTTGAATAATGATTTCAATCAGTACTAAGTATGAAAAGTATGTATTATCATGGCAAATGTCAATACTTAACAGACACAGTTTAAATTGCAGATATGTATGCATTGTATAGCCTTCGCCTAAAATAATGACCCCTTCTTACTTATTCCTTTATATCTCCAATATACAATTTCCACGTATTTAATTGTATACACACCTATGATATGTACATTCAGCTATGTTTAATATTTTACTGATATGCAAAAGTAGTACAACTCAATCCAGGGTTATAATGAAAATTCCTAAGGATTTTCTATCATTTTTTGCATGGGTTTGAATGAGTGTCTAATAAATAGTCTAGTCTGCATAAGTATATTAATTATCTTATTTAATTTAGAAAGACATGAATGAATTTTACTTTAATTTGCTCAAGTGCATTCTTCCGTTGTCTGAGAACACTCTCATTTTTGTGCCACTTATTATTCAATCTAGTTATTCCGTGCGAGATAGGTACATCGTTACCAGTTAAAGTTGTACCATACCACATTCCTTTGTGAGATACAAAATAACTCGCATGAGACTCGATCATGACATGACCTGCCGCACTTGTAGATCTTAAAAACTGCAGTGCATTCATATACTTAATGATTAGGAATGTACGTAGATCTGTTATGTTAGTGTTGGTTAGACTGAACTACTGACTAGACTAGACTCCTACATCTCTAAAGCATTGTTAAAATATAAACTTAAAGTAAAATGCACTTATTATTATGTATTTATCTTTGCATCTAACACTAATTAATGCAAAAATGCAGCCAATCCTTAAAATAACACTAGAATTTCTCAAAACGCAAGCTAGGAATTCAGCAAGCTCCGGCTCACTGCATTCAATGTACATACTACAACGTCGAAATGAGTTTTGATAGAACTCTATTAGCAGGAATGATATTTGCGATTAATATTGTACCTACTATATAGGTATTTACAATAATTATTGATCGCATTTATACGATTGTGGACAGGTAATTCTTGTATATTGATTTATTGAGTGATCTCTTGACCCAAACATTAGTAGGTTTACGATTTGCTATAGTAGTTCAGTACTACACAGGAGGTGACCAATAAAAGATTGGCATCTTCAACTTTTGTAATCATACTTATATTTAAGTTATATTTTTGAGGAATGTAGCATATAAGTAAATTAATTGTAAATACGTACTTTTCTAACATGTGTGTGTACTGTGTACCTTTACTAGTTCAAGCTAGATTATTATGAAATATCAAAATAATATGTTTGGGAATACCTGCTCATTCCAATAATAATATAAATCCTTCAAAACATGTAGTAGTAGTACATACGTAGGAGGTGGAAGGCTGAATGTTTATTTTTTATTGTTTGTGAAACCGACTTCTAATTACCTTCATAATATTTTAATTATCCAATTGTACTTTTTCTGTGAATATTTGTATCATGAATAGCGCATTCTTCCTCATAGTTACTGTAATTACTTATCGAATTTTGATAATGAAATAGTGTTGAAATAAAATTGAAATACTGTTTCTGTTTCGCAGTAGGTCTCATACTCACGTAATTACTTAGAATAATATATACATAGTTATATGTAGTTTATACTTTGTTCCCTTGCGTGAGATTGCATTGTGGCTATTATCTCAGGTAAAACAAACAGAAATTACAAATGACCATGATTTTCCCAGTACAATACTAAAGTACTACGTAAATACATTTTGTAATCTTTGTAATGTTGCGAAAACAGACTCCGAAGAACGGAAAGGACCGCATGATTAACTGGAATGTCTGTCTATACCACATCCCTTTTTTTGAAACGCATACCGTATCATAGACAGTGTTATCTGCTATGTAATAATATAATCCTAATTCTGAGAAGTGAAAATAAAAATTATGTGTTTGTTTGAACTGCACTAGCAAATAGTACAAATAGCAAAGGGGGATAAATATTTGTAGTTATAATTTGTCGAAATGAAAAATGATTTATTTTCTCTGTGAATAGATTGATAGACATTAGGGAAAAGTATCAATAATGTCGTGAAACATGAATGGAGTTAATTGTACATATTTACACA
>JAQFYC010001817.1:0-30359 GCA_034694165.1 Tomocerus mixtus | reverse complement strand
AACATAAGTAAATCTTCCTTCTATTACGTTGGGGAAAATCCATAATATCATGGGGAACCAGACAAACATAAGTATATGTGTCCTGGAGTCTGATTCTTGGCCAAGGTCTGCCCAAGCATAGACAAGGTTTGACATAATATTGACCATTATGTTTATGAACACATATATAAAGTAGTTAGGAACAACTTGTAAATTATGTATCTGTATAAAGGTACCTACGTATTGTTTACATAATTAGTAGTATCGGTATTTTATGAGGTTATATCTTTTTACATCCTCAGAAGCTCCGCTTGCAAAATAGTGTGCATCATTATGTCACGTTACTGTCACAAACGGCCATACGCAGGAAGTTATTTACAGTGTTAGCAATGTCACAACAATATCACTATGCCAGAAATAATATTGATGGAATATCAAATGTATTTGACCGTCAATACACATTTGCCAATGACAGTATTTGAGATATTCTTTGTAATTGTGATCTCTGGCATGCTAATAGCCTTCCGTTTGCGTTCCTGAGCTGAGAGAACGGTTATATACTGACGTAAATATGTACTATAAACAAAATGAACACTACCGCATATAGAGAATCACTTCAAATATCAAAGTGAAACTTACGCAACTTCTACTGATACTACTGCTACTGTTAACTATGTATATACAGATATAGCGTTCATAGGAAGAATTATATACCTAAGGATATTAAAATATATCTTGCGATAAGAAGTTGAAGTGAACTACGCAGGGAAAACTGTACAATATTAATACAACCTGAAGCAACTAACAATAAATGATCTTTGCTCCTCTTGTGTTTTCATGGATGGATAAGAATGTCATATTTCATACAAACAATCATATAAATGTCCATTTATGAACACAACAGAAATAAAAGTTTATTTAGCATACATTTAATACATGTACTATTATAATGTACCTAAAGCTGTGAAATGTGAATATCTGGGTTGTGTAAGTAACTTTTGTATTACAAGCATTGTAACTATATGTGTATACTTGTCGGATGCATAGCACATATATATAATAAGATAAAAAGTGTGAATTATCTTTTGCATAGCAAAACAAGTCAGCGTCTAGGCTTACTATCGTTAGTTTAACTGAACTCAAGTTCAATAAGTAATGTCTGTAGGTTAGCGGGGATTGGTCACTATACACTATCATGTACTGTGTACATGCTGAACACAATTGCATGTCTCATTTCACCTTGTTTATTGTTTACGGTAGCTTTTTAAGCACACAATCATCTAATAATAGTACAATAATATGATGATACACATGCACCGTAGTAAAAATAAGTGTTTAATTGCTATGCAATGTACTTCATATAATTTAAATATTTTGACTTATAGTACTAGCAGTAATAAGTCTCAGTCTGTGGTATCATATGGACTGTACTTACAGATGCTTTAACTGATAAGGAAAATCTGCCCCCTCGGTTACTTGACTCACTAACTTGGTATATGGTAAAGGCAAACGAATGCAAATAAGTTTAAATATTGTATACATAGTGTGCTAATTTACTACTCTAATAGAAGAAGAAAATAAAAAATACTTTACGAACCTTGTTTTACGCACCAATTCTCCATCCTCCGTCCTCTGAAGAACAAATGGTAAGCGATTTGAGACGACTATCATCGGGGAGTTAAGGCGAACCTTCATGGTATCGGCTGTTGAAAGTTGTGTTGGGTTCAGCGACAGCACGAACGAAAGTCGATCCGATATTGAAGAAATGAACGTAGACTGATTTCTAGAAAAAGTGAGATTACTTTGCTGTTCCTTTATTGCCGATTGACAAGATATCACTTTAATGGAAGCAGGTTCTTGGTTCGTGAGTGGTAAGGGTGAGTGAGGGGTTTGGTCAACTCTCCAGACTGTAATTAGTTTGTCAACTCTAAAGCAGATACAATCGGTTTACCCTTGTCAAGCTAATTATAAATGGCTTGATTTCTTTTTCCAGAATTGTGTAAAAGATTTTAGTTAAGTATATAGTATACTTATACAATGTATAGTGTGTATATATATCTCTGTCTAAGTAGTTACCGACCTCCAGACTGAAATCAAAGCAATAATGTTTGCTTTGAAAGGATTACATGTGTATTGTTATAAGTATATTAAAGTAGCTGTTGGTTAGAGTTAGAGTTATTACCTATCTCTGTGTATAGATAGATAATTATTAGTAATATCTATGTAATGTATATTAGATATTAGTACAACAACATTCTGGGTTGAAATGAATACTCTTCTAGTCCGGTTTCCTCCTTTATATACAAACAGCGAGATTTGTTTTCGATACTCAAGCTTTGAAAGTGTTGTGGTATTGTATTGTATCATCGCATCGGTATCAGTCAGTTCAGTACAGTAGTACCATTCATTGCATTGCAAGATTGTATGAATATCGGGCTCGGGAGAACGAAGAACACAATATTTCATGTGACAGAGTACATGTAATACTAATAGTATATACTTCCTATATTATTGTGACATGGGGCCGGGGCATGTGCTATGTAACTTACATAGATTGTCCTACACTTGAGACTGTGTACAATAAAAGGCATTTGCTATGCTAGAACTTTACAGCAAACTGTATACAGAAAGATGGAACCAACCTAATGCGTAATGCATTTGCTCTCGCTTTTGCTTGACTTTAGACTGCATAACTAATACAGTAGAGTAGAATAGCAATACATCGACTGATGTCAACGAGGGAGCTGTACAATTATGCCAATCCCTATTAATGTTATACAATGCTTTGTTGACCTGTTACAAACTACATTATTCCAACTTTTAAACTAGAATTGCCCCAAATTCAGAACATAAAATAATTTATTTGAACACTTATTCAGTAAAAAGACTTTCCAGGAACTATTGTTCACAGTACATTCAAAATTTATAGGCTAATCGTAAGTGCTACGTTGCATAGCATACAAAATGCAATGATGTAACCAGTTTGGACCAGCATTTTTTAATTCTTAGTCGGGTCTCGTATTTTGTTGTGATAATGGAATGAATATTTAACTGCAATTAGAGTATACCTCTATATACTATATTACTCATATAGCCCTAAACTTAAAAGAAAATTGCAACATTACATATTAGATGAAGTGATAGGATAGGATAGGTGATAGGATGAAGTTTTTTTCTAAATATATATATTAGGTAGGGGGATTTCCATCCACTTCTGGGATTAAGGAGGTAGGCATAATTGACCACAAGTAATTAAATCATATGACAATTGCTTTTCTTTGCTATACTTATTAATTTTTCCATAATTATTCGGATATAAAACTCATATAAGTATGATGTTATGATAATATAATTTTTTACTTCAATTGTGTTTGCTTTAAGAACTATTTATGTATGTATGTGTATAAAAGCTTGCTTATCCACACTAACAGTGTAAAGACTGCAATTGGTGCATAATGTCTTATAAAAGAGTGATATCCTGGCATACTACTACATTACTGATAGTAGCTCGTGGAAAAATTTTGGCGACCCTTCGACACTTTATGTATAACGATATGTCAGCCGAAAGGAGTCCGACCATAGTTTTTGCTCTGATAGCTAATCTACAGGTTAAGTTTTGACAGTTTATGACTTTATGGTTTACGTAGATGTTTTGTGTATCACTCTACCTATTCAGATAATGTATATTATATTGTTGCTTTCTTACATAAACATCTATTTCATTATCGCATTATTTTAATTCTTCTTCATTCCTTTACTCAACGAAATACATAATGCCCTCTCATCTCCTGATGTAATATAATGTACTCTGTACACGCATAAATGTATTACATTCATACAGTAACTATTCCGACATTACTTAAATACGAATAGCTAATCTTGCGTTATTAACAGTTTCATCTTTTCTATAGGGAATTGTTCAATTCTTTCATTCCATTAGAACGTGATAGATTGATTTAGAATTTACTTTCTAGATGGATAGTATTCGTATGTATGTATGCTTGTCCTCTTTGCTTTGTCTAGTGTCTTCTGTGCAGTCTAACTGTAATCTAAATAAAAACCATTAAATGGCCAAATTTTGGTAATGGGGAATTTTATTAGCAATTTCAATTTCTGTTCTACTTACTTACGCAATTAAACCATTGAATTTTGCGTTGAAGCTATAAGTAATGTTTTGATTCCAATAAAATTGGAATTTTTTGTAAAAATGGAGATAGGTAAGTCACTCAATTGTTTCCTAACGATCTAGAACATTTAATCAGTGGACAAAAGATAATTATTGGTATACAAAACACTCCATTAGGGATTAACATTTCCATCCACACTAAAAAAATGATTATACTTACTATGTGCACGCAATGTGTACATTAGATAAAGTAACATAAATACCTAGTACAATAATACTAGCATGGCGTGTGTTTGCTTGATAGGCTACCGGATATTTTCAGTTTCAATCTCTTGTTGGTATTCCATGATATACAATAACATAGTAAATTTTGTAGAATCCATGATTAGTAAATGAAAATGACGTGAGGCAGGTTACGCATTAGTAATCTAAAATCTAACTGTGCGTTAAGTTACATAAGTCACTAGGTAAACATTGGCAGTTACTTATTTACAGATATTTCATAAATACTAATATTTATATCTTTAATGCGTATCTGTGGAGAAAAATCTTGAATAGATTGTGAGAATAGAACTGCTCCTGTCTGGTAAGAAATGAGATGAGACCAATGCCTTTGTTAGTGTACTTACTTCACAGTAGCAAGCATGAGTTAGGTACCTAATACCTAAGTACGTATCGGTCTACATGTATCAGCTCTAGGGATGTATTTGAATAAACTGCGTTGCTTTCCATTTTATTTATATTATAGTGCTGAACACGATATGTGATCATGTTCTCTACCTTTGATATGTATGTGTAGTATATGTTGTAGGTAGTTAGGTAGTAACTTTTTTGCCTTCTAGCTTTCTACAACGTATATTTATTAATATGAATTTGTCGCAGTACCTAGCGTATACTATATATATTATATACATTATGTAATTATGTTGATTTTGTTGGAAAATTCCTTATTATATTGTTCACACATATTACGCACAACTTGTATGTATCTTTGTGTATATTCATGTCACAATTATTTGTGGCTTGAATAGAGTATACACTGCGTCTGTAGCAGGTATGTATAAATTAATACACAAGTTGTGTTTATGTCCCTATAATATAGGTTACAGAAATGTAAATAGTTTACATAGGTACCTATGTAAGGTTAAGCTTAAATAGTAGTAAACAGGTTTCTAAAATAAATAACTGAAGTCCTTATAAATATTAGTCCTAATAGCTAAATCTGTCAACTTATACCAAAGAAAAGTTTTTCCAAGATGCGTTAATATTGAAATATAGGTTATAGTTCTGTAAATAAAGATATATACATATATAAGTAGAGCATTAATACTAGAGACTTGAAACTGGTGTTTACCAAGCATCACTTATAATAATCACTATCACCCTTCACAATAGTGTATACAATATGATAATGCGAAGTGAGTATGCACAGGATAAGGTAAATAGGTCCCCAGGAAAATCTACTTAGGTGGTATGTGTACTACAGTTTAATGAATCAAATTAATTAGTCACACCACACCACTGTGATACTATTGAACATGCAAGACATATTATACAGATTCAGCTTTCATCAAACTCTATTACACACTATAGGAATATTTGTATTTAAGTACCTACCTACTTATTTCCTCAGAATTAGTACCAAAGAGTGACAGTTATGTCAAGTCAGGATATACGCACAAATTACTATTTCAAACTTCAGACTTGTCCCTTTTCCAATAAGAGAATCTGCTTATTACGCACTTCTACGTAACCACTATTTCATAGGGAGGAAATAAAATAACATGTTTACTTACAGTTCGACATAATACGCTCAACGTTTACTCAAAGAGCCTATCGAATAAACAAGCCGGATGACGCACAGGCAGACAGAGGTAGGGCAGGGTGTGAGAATAATGATGTTTTGCATTTCATCGATCTTTTACTACAATTATGCTAAAGACACCAAAAGTCACGTCATATTCTATTTAACCTATGTATACATAGGTTAAATATCATTTTTATAAATCCCTGAGTCCTAACTTAACTGTTTATTTTTATTTTATTACCCATACACACACATGTAAGAGTCCACAGTCCAGTCCACAGTTAAGTGCTAATCTCTTTTATGTATAAATACACAAAAACACATAATAATGTTTGTTATATTTACTTATGTAATTGGCCAATCAGTGGTTCCTATTGTTTGGCAAGGTCGGCAACTTAATCAGAGTAATTTATCAATGAGATGGCCCATTACTTCCGAATATTAATGCCTATCTACAACCGACGATACTTTCCTTCCCAAAAATGACAAGGAAAAATTTATAATTACGTACTGATTACACATGCCTAATAGTATAATAGTTATGTAGTATTTATAGTAATTGTTATAAGTAATGAAGGTCAACAAACAAATATGATTAAAACGTATCAATATGCAGATATATGAAAAGAATATATTATGGATATATTATTATTATGCAATGTTGAATTTATGTTGAAATAGAATACACTATAATATTATAGCAATACATTGAACTTGCTAATTATCATAAAATAATATAAGCTCACTTGACATGACTGCAAATCAATTCTGTAAAAGATTTTACCTGTGGATGTAATGATCACCGTTGTTATCACATTTCTGCTTAAAACCGGAAATTATCATAACATGTAGGAAATGGTTTTTGTTCTCTATCTGCATATACCTTCTATGAATTTTAATGCATCTAAAATGCAGGCAGAGATTCTCGACAATCATACTTTTCAGTGCCCTTGTAAAGGAGTTTCATCTTAGGTATCTCCTAATCCACGTGCGTCAAACACTAGTCATAAACTAGGTCAAATCAGTAGAATTTCTAACATTTTGTATCAGTATTATTTTTCACGCAAATAGTGCAACCCAAATGTTTGGATATACGTAGTATACTGTACATATTATAATTTATTAGGTACTTTCACCTTTTTCCATTGTACACATATACGGAGTACTAATGTAGTTTCATTGTTGTAGTAAAATAGCGTTTTCTTATACATACATATCTGACTTCGATCTTTAGAGGATAACTTAATTGTTATATAATGTATACTTCAACGGAAAAGCGTAAAATCCCACCAGTTCATGGAAAAACTTTTGCAGTATCTCTAAACTGAGATCATTCTTATAGGTCCTTTACATTACCGTACTACAGTCTCAAAGTATAGTAGTAAATATTATTATCAGATTCATGGTTGCAGAATTGCCTTGAACTGTACGAACGTTACATAAGAAGCCGGACTTACTTGTAAGCATAGTTAAGTATTACATCAAGGTGCAAGCATTTCTAATACTCATAGCTTGGTCTAGTTTAAGGACAGGGAATTACCATAAGGTTAAACCTTGCTTTGTTTGGTTCATTTTCTAAGGTGTTACGCAATGATTTCTGATTCGTTATACATTCGTACTTACTTATGCATATAATACATTTTGTGGGAGACAGTTGAGACACTATGGCATATCGGTTAAGTTGAATGACTACCATTTTGGACATGTATCAATCGGTCGGTAAAGTCAATGAGCTTGTATATGATATATTATTATTTAGCAAATTGGGGCAAAGACGTTTTACGTTATGCTATACGTCATTAATAAGTAAATAAGTCTATGCATTAGAAGTCTCATACTAGTAGTACTATGCTGAAGTTCATGCAACTTGTATCACGTTGTCTATGTAGAAAATATAAATAAATAAACTAAATAAAAAAGCATGCCTAATGAAATATTAGTCTAAGTAAAAGGCCCAACTTGTTTACCAACGCCAGCCCAAGTCATTCATTTACATGAATTAGCTGAGCTCGTTCGAGAAAGATCCATTGAGACAGGAAATCGTATATCAAGATACTCATTGCATCTAAATTATTGCACTTAAGTGGCAATACAAACTCATACTACAGATACCATACGATGACACGATACATAACTTAACTTGATACTGGGTTTTACTCACGTGTCTAAGAAATTACACAATTACATTAAACATACAGGCTTCAAGATACATATTTATAAAGAAATAGCAACTGCTCTTCCATTTCTGACACTGCTATACTAACAAAACAAAAAATTAACCAATAAATAAATTCAACATACTAAACTAGTTAACTACATATTTAATCACAAACAGTTTGCATATCAATAGTAAAAATTATACAGATTTCATCCGGAGACAATTAATTATTGGATTAATATTTTTTGTCACGACAAAAGTCGGATTGTGTAACGAAACCATTAAAAAAATTATTGTCTCATTTAGTCCCTAAAAATTGACTTAGTTTATAACGAAAGTATTTGAGCAAATAATGCATGTATAAATGAAGTCATAATTCTGATATTGGAGACATTTCTTTTATTAAATATTTTTATTCACATTTCAATATTTATACGTTAAGCTTTTCATTTATACGGGCCTTAATCGTTCAAATAATTTCGTTATAAACTAAGTCAATTCTTAGGGACTAAATGAGGCAATAATTTTTTTAATGGTTTCGTTACACAATCCGACTTTTGTCGTGACGGAATAAATTACATCCTTAATTAAATATTTTACCTTCTCCACCAGGGTTACATAATTTACTAATTCTAGATATAGTACATATTTATTTTCTAGCAATATATTTCAAACTAAAATTCCCAAATGCTGCATTGAGTTCCTAATAAATGCTGTTCTACAATTCAATCAGTAATACAATCCAATATAATTGTATTACCGAATCTTGAATCACAATCTCTTTAGTTAGTTTGTATATTCTAACTTTGGTTTGTTATACTTTCCATGATAACACAACTGACGTATTTTATGTTACGAAATTGGGCTGTTTATTTGTTTGTACTGACATTAAGCATTTGAATGCAAATCCAGCAATAGTCTTATACAATTGCTCAATACAATTATTATGTATTAGTGGTAGTGATACAGTGATACTGTTGGATAATGTGCACTTTTATTCATCATTAGTGGCACGATATCATTTTTATGGAATATTAAATGTAGTCACTCTAATCTGTCTGGATTATATGTAGGAAATCAAGTTTTTCACTTACACAAGTAAAAGGGTATCTGCATCAGTTCACTCATTTTTACAGAACTCATGAACAAATAAATTAGAATAGGACATTGATTCATTTATAATTTTGCAACAAACATGCTTGACGCATTTAAATATAATAATGAACAACTTTATTCATATTAGGGTACTCTAAAATAAATTAGTTAGGATAGGACAATAATACTTAATAAGTATCATTTTCTACTGTACATAATGCATTTAATCAGGTCTTCTCATGGTTTGACCTTTATTAACTGCGAATCTTTTTTCTTTATACAACTTGACGAATTTAACTAGCATTTTCCTTGTCTGAAATTTTAAAGTTCTTCAATGAGGTGATGAGGCGTGTCTACTCCTCATTGCTTTTGACAAATTTTTTCCAAGCATTTCAAGTTGATGTGATGACCAAGCTTTGTCCAAACCAATCTATAAGTTTGATGTTGTTAACGTACTAGTATGATGCATGTGGTCTTGGTAAGACAAATTGTTTTGATAATTTTTGTTGGCTATCATAAAATTACAATTCCACATCGCAATAAGGAGAAAATGACGTCTTTTCCAAGAATAATATCATATTGCTATTGCTGGAATTGTGGAAGTGGAAGGATCAAGTTCGATACATTTGCCTACCTACTTATGAATAATAGCTTATCTTAATAAATAGGTAAGCATTAGTACTTACTTAAATATAAGTAGACATGGCATTATAGAATTCACTCGCATAATAGTACAATGTTAAAGGTACAATGCTCGCGTAGTCTACTTACTATCTACTATTTAGTTACATAAATTCTGTATTAATAATGATACTTGAAATTAAATTACCTTACGAATTGACTGAAAAACTTAGACATTTATTATGTCATAGGTATACTTGCTCGTGTCCTAAAATATTAGAAAAATGCCATCATCCTGAACATGTTAATTATTATGCTGGTACAGTTAATTAACATACTGCACCTTTAAAAATATTTATTTTTGCACTTTCTTATCTGTGAAGACGTTAAATGGGCAATTTAAACTTGTAACTACGTATGCTCATTGACGAAACAGGAAAAATGGACTAAAACTTGTCCATTGACATTAAAAATGTAATTGATATGAATTTCAATAGCAAATTGCGTTATAAGAGTGCTAAATGAGCAAAAAACATCTCTTAGTAATCCTCATTTTTATTTAGCAGAGTTGCTATATAGCTATATGTATGATATGAGAATGTAATCTTTAGCGAAACATTTTAAAAATATTTATGTACTCGTATAATAGGATTACTATTTAAGTATTTTTAGATATCAATTAATTGGATTCATACATCAGAAGAAGAGAAGAACCATCAAAGCTCTACTGTTGTGTAATAAAAGAGCAATATACTGATACTTAGTATATATGCTCTAAACTGTAATGGTTATCTGCAGAAATGCTAGCTTCGCTTGACCAGTTTTAGGAGGAAGACTTTGATTTTAATTGTCGTCATTGAAGATCTCTTATTGATAATTATCCTATGTACCTTTAAGAATCTGTTTTACTTAGTTTCAAAAAAAGACCACGCCACAAGTACAGCCTACATTCAGTCATGTAGTCTATATAGTCTGTATTATCTGTATGATATTACCCATTACGTATATGATCGACTATTTAAACTGAAAAAAATGTTCATTGAATTCGATTTAGCTAAATTAGTCTAGCCTTTATTGATCCGCAATCAGCAATTGCATCACTAAGTAAGGAGCTGAAATAGGCTTGATCAGCGGCAGAGGTATCTTCTCCATAGATCATCTCTAGGTACCCCCTCCAAAACATGCATCACTGTATAGTACATTTAGATGTAAACTTATTTTCTATTTATCAACTACTATATGTATGCATACATACTATTAATAATTATAACTTAGGAACACACGGCCTTTTGCAAGACTTCTACAATAACATTCTCAATAATAAGGTTCAAAGGTGAGAAAAGTATATTTTATGCTAATTTGTACCCACATCATTACATTTATTGATTATTAATTTGATTAAAGTAGGATATGATGTAAATTAGAACATGCCATTCGCAACACATTATTAGCTGTTAAAACCCTAAAAGCAAAGGTTAATGGTTTTATACTTTACTTTCCTAAATATTTTTGTCTCACACGTGTAGGAGCAATCAGATAATTCATTTCAAATGACAATATTGCATAAGGTACAAGCTACACACATGAGCAACCTAAATATCTCTCATTTAACACGATAACGCAGTTCATCAATGACATTGACAATTTGTGTACCAGACTTAGACAAAGAGTTTTCTCTGCACGTGCCAATTTTTACAGAGAATAAATATAAACAAGATAACTTCTTCATTCCAACAAAGTGTTATTTCGCTTTGATTGTTTGATATGCATTTATTACATACCAGTATTGTATTTAAAATACTTCGCATATTTGAGTTGCAATGACATTGATATTTAGTAATCTAAATTAATGTAAATCACTTTTTATAGATCGATCGCAACTCAGAATTATATATGTAATTCTATATGTGACATTCTTTGATGCCAAGAATTGCCAATTACCTACTTAAGTATACTACATAGTAAATACATACATACTTTACAGTTACAAATTATGCCATATCAATTGCAACAGTGCTTGAATTTACTGAACATTTTTCCATGCATATGCAAATATAATTCATATAGTATACTAACTTTTGTTAGTAAAATAATTGAAGAACCACTTGAAATAGTTGAAGAATTTATAAAATTCGGTGGTACTGAAAATCATTTCCCATACAGAATTACACCACAGAAATGGTTTGTCAGTGAACGAGGAATTGAGTTCGTTTGCAATATAATATTTACAATGATTGTAATTGTATAGCATTATTTGCAACTGCCTAGTCAGTATGTATTTTATTTTTTCCTTAAGTCACAGTTGACTACAATGTGACCATGATCTTCACAAACTTTGATTACAATTTACAACATATTGGCTCAATATGTTCAGTACAAAATGAAGAGATAGTAATAGTACTATAATACTATACATATATACCTATAGTACTGCAAATATTTTTTCCATGAAGCTGTATGAGGATAAACCATTTTCACGTACCGTATTAACCGATTAGAATCCCGTGAAGAATCAGGTTTTGATGGGCCAAAATTGTCCGCTTGCTATACCCACGCTATACTGTATTGCCATAGGGTGATATATCCCCATAGTGAGGAATCAGGTCAACGTGGGGATTCTAATCGGTTCATACGCTATGTACTTATTTTGCATATTTCAAGGGAAAATTATACAGTGTAGTTGATTATTAAACTTTAAATGGTTCCTCAACAATACCAATCTGTGTTTTGAGGATTTAAGGACAATAATACCAATAGAATACAAAAACTGCACAAATTAGATTCAGGATATAACAAATATCCACATTTGCATTTCAGTCTTCTATACATGATTATGCATGATGATAATTTTTATTCTTTCCAATTAAAATACATGGTGGAATTTGGGCTTATAGTAGTCATCAACTAATTTCTACTCTAAATCTAAACATGTAATGCTATTAGTATTTGTATAATAAAATGTATAATGTAGTAACAGATCTAATTATAGTATGCCACATAATGCTATTTATCATAGTATAGTTGTAGGACACCGAGCACATGGTCACATACTTGCACTGTACTGATTAACATATTTATTTCCCATTATCTTAAATACATGCTTGCTGTGTGATATTTAATCTTGGCATTAAATATAATTGGTGAATTGAATCATTGTTTAAGTGTGCCAAGCCTCACATAAAATCACACATCATATTTTCTATTGTAGTTATTAGTATAACTATGAAATAAATGCAAGTTTGGCTGACTTTAATGGTGACAACATAGTGCATTTCAAACGCTCACAGTTTTTATCCTAAATATAAAATTAATAATTTGTCACACCATTGAGGTCTTCACGTCTGACTATCAATCTTATTGATCCTCGAGCGATGCATACTTCATTGATAGAAATAGAGAAGGTCAGAAAACAGAACAGTTAACCTATTGAACCCTTTCAACGATGATTTAATTAGTTGAACTTATGACATTAGAGGATAAATTGTCCCACAATTGATTCATCTTTGACACGGAAGAGAGCTGTTGTAATTAGGGTAGTATTTAATTATAATAAAATTACTGTACTTCATATTGTCAATATTTAAACGTGTAAGAGTAGAGGTTTATACATCGTTAATCTC
Source organism: Tomocerus mixtus (assembly GCA_034694165.1). Lineage (NCBI taxonomy): Eukaryota > Metazoa > Arthropoda > Collembola > Entomobryomorpha > Tomoceridae > Tomocerus > Tomocerus mixtus. The sequence continues at coordinate 16,953 of JAQFYC010001817.1, read as the reverse complement.
TTTTTGTAGCAAAATTCAGTCGAGAATCTCCTGGAAGTACATATACTATACACCAAATGATGAAAAGCGGAGATAAACGTACGAATTAAAGAAATGAGAAACATAAATGTACTATGTAAACTAATTATTACTTACTTGCGTAATATTTTATTTATAAGCACAGTTAGGCATTCTATATTAAATTACAACTAGTACACTTACTAAAGTACACAAAGTGCTTTTAAAGCACCCATTTGCTTGCAAAATTGAAAAAAGCATTATCTGTATATCAAATTGCAAAGCTTTTACGCATCAGTAATCTAAGCTATAACTATAGACAAACAAGAGTATAAATTAAACGAGACACATGAAAAGATAATTTGCCCAAATTTAAATACTGCAAATTGCGTAGTATTTGGTTTATATTGTTTTGAAAAATTACACATTACTTAGTACCAAACTCAGTAGTATTCTCCTTTTCAGTGCAGAGTGCAGAGTACAATACAATGTCAAGCCATGCACGCTGCCAGAATTACAGAATACAGAAAATATTTTTAGAAAGATGGCTATGCACGATAAATAAATATATATGAATAATCTGCAAATGAAAGAAAGATATCTTTATCTATATTTTGTATAAATTAGTTAATAATTTTGGAATGAAGGAAACCCATAGATATTTAGATAGATATAATAATATGTAGGCGGGTAATGCTAATGAAATGGGTGGTAATAATCTGTATTGTACTATGCAAAAAATTGTAACAATTAGGAACTTTACCTTTCTAAGTTTCTACAACATTCAGAGATATTATTATTTATTGACAAAAAAGCCACACCTACATAATTAAAATACTTAAACCATTGCAAAGCGGATGTAACAAAATGGCTGTACTAAAGTGTCGTAGCATGATCATTTGCGTTATTGAAAATAGTTTACATAGCAGGTAAAAAGTGCCGAAAGTGGTAGTAGTTGGTCAATTCTTATAGATACACAATATATCTGGGCATAATGATGCTATATTTCCAAAGCGTATCCCTGAAACGACGTCATAACGCTTTTCCGAAAAAAAACTTGTTTTTAGTCAAAAAATGGGGTCTGTGAATTTATTGCGCGCAGTTATCTGATATCATCCCAGAGTCTTTTGAAAAATCGGTGACCCTCACCTATTGCATATTTATCTTTCGGAATCTATCAGCTGCTCCCATTTCCATCAATTTTTTACCGAGCTATTAACGAGATAGTGGATCGAGTCGAAATTATACGAATCATATATCATCGCAACCTTGCCTTGTGTCAAATTCTAATTTCTTTCCAAAACCGGAGAACCCTAATAATGCCAAATATCCTGAGAAGGAGAAACTGAGAAAAGTGTTCGGCTACACAGCAGAGCTACAGGCAGGGAATTCCCTTTGATATAACTTTCACATGAAGAACCGTGGCACAAGTAAGTGGCAATATTTAAGTTCATTTCATGTCAATTGACTTGGCTGTGCTTTCCATTCAGCCGACAATGGAAAGAGTGTCTTTAAACTTGTCTCTTTAGGTTAGTTAAGGTATGTAAAATGTAACTTTACATTACAATTTAAACAGTACATTAAACACACAATTAAAAAGTACATAAATATATAGATATGTACTACATAGCTACAGGAGCTACATAGATAGTTACTTATAGGTAAAATATAAATGAAAAGTTCCTACTAGCAAAGCTTGGCTAACCACTAGTCAAGTTTAAAAGTGGATTCAACAATGTCTCATCCGCAAAATAATCCCCCAAACCCAAGACCATTAATTGTTCCTGATCCTAATAATTCCAAAGAAATCTACGAATGGGTACATTCATTAACATTAAATAAGAACAAAAGCGGAAACGCGGCCGTGAGGGAAAAAAGTGATTACAAGTCTCCTCATAATAGTACCAGTAGTAGTAGTAGGTACAAGGAATCTCCGAAGAATTTATCCGAGAGAGACCACTCCCCGAGTTATCGTAGCAATGATAGAAAATCGAGGTATCCTAATAATGACAAGTATTCGACCGATAGTAGAGGCAGCAGGAATAATTCTTCTAATCGGAGGCAGCGAAGTAGCAGTCGTAATCGCAGTGGACGAAATTATAGAGATGAAGGTAGTAGGAGCAGTCGAGATTCTCGAGATGATTACAGAGGCAGGTCAGATCAAGGGAGGTCAGTGCGGGATCGGGACACAGGAAAGACCAGCAGCCGACGGAGATCTCGTGATCCAAGCCCTAATAAAGCAAAAGAAAGGCCAAGATCGAATGATAAAAATACACAATCTCACAGCGGTTCGTCTCACTCTCAGGGAAAGTACAATAATAGTAGCAGATCTCGTGGACCATCTAAAGGTCCTTCCCGGAGAAGAGAAAGTCAAGATACACTGAGAAAGCAATCGTATTCTACGAGTAGAGAAGAAAAGAAAGATTTCAGAAACAAAGATTCTCACAATCAGAAGGAAGGATCTAGCAGACAAAGCCGAAATTTCCCACATCTCGAAGGAAAACGAAGATCTAGTACTCAACAGCAATCTGTACCGATTAAAAGGGAGCGACTTGACACAACGGAAAGAGATTCTATACAAGCGGAAATAGATTTTGAAGTAGATGCAATTAAAGAAGAACCAGATCAGGATGTTCTAGAAGATATCGAAGTAGAAAAATGGGTTCGCTCAGCTCCTGATGACCTTTATTACGAACGATTATTGGATGGGTAAGTAAAATCTCCTTATGAAAAATATCTTCTGGTCAATTTCTTATATCATAGTCTAAAAATACAAATAATTTGTTTCCCTGTTCCAGAGAGGTAAAAGGCAAGGAGCGTGCAAAGCTATTATGTGAGAAATTTTACGAAACTTTAATCCAACAAGCTGAAAACGCACGTTTAGAAGCAGAGAAATTGGGAAGTGATAAAATGGATGAGTTATTTAGGAAAGAAACCGAAGAAATCGCTTCACAGAAAGATTGCATAGAAAAATCGAAAAAGAAGAGTCGTAAAATGAAAAAGCAGGGTTCAATTAAAATGCCAAGTCCAGTATCTAGTGAAACTACGAAGGAAAGTGCTAATACTATTGCTAATGATGAAAAGGATGAATCAAATTCTGACGATCTCACTAAACAAAATGGTGCTACAGATGTTGATATCACCTCTACTACTACAGTTGGGATAAAAGAAGAAAATTCCACTGCTGAGCTGCCAAATATTACTACATCCATTAGCGAAGCCCCGTTACAATCCATATCAAATATAAGTAAAGGTGATAGTCCCCCAAGCCCCCCTGTAGTAGTTAAGATCGAACCTTCAGATGAACAGATAGTTACCACAACTTCTGGGAGAGAGTTAGAAGAAGGCGAAGTAGGTAGCGATGATGAAGCTGAGAATGAAAACTCGAATTGTAACAATGATATAATCGGAGAAGCAATTAGTTCCGATGAAGAGTTTTTGAACCAAGAAAGCCAAAAGGACAATGATGCAAAGAGTCGTGTGCGCGATGCAAGCAAAAATAAGGGGACCAGCACTGATAAACCGAAATGCTGTCTTAAAGACAAAGGAAAATCAAAAAAATGCAAGGAAAATACTTCTCCAAATAAAACCAAATCTAGTTGTAAATCGCAAAAAGAGGCTGCTTCTAATCAGTGCAAATCTAAATGCAATCAAGGGAAGAAGAAGAAAGGCAAAGAAAAGGCAACCCCTACGAAGTCAAAAGCATGTAGTTCAAGTGGTAGCAGTAGTGATTCCGATAGCGACAGTAAAGAAGGTGATTCGGATTCGGATTCCTCAGACGAGGACCCAATGTCAAGAAGTGATACAGCAAATCGGGAATTAGAAAGAAGGAAGAAGCATCCCAGACGATTACATGTAGAACTTTGGCACAATGATCCTGGTTTAATGAACGATGGGCCAGTTTGTCGTTGTAGCGCTAAAGCAAGAAGATGCGGAATTCGTCACGGATTTTATCCTGGAGAAATTCCAATCCCACTTTGTGATCCTTTCTCTAGTAATGCCAAAGTCCTTCGTCATTATAGAATTACAATTTCTCCACCAAAAAACTTCCTAGTTAATACACCCACTGTGATTGACCATGATGGGCACGAATACATTTTCGAAGGATTTTCTTTATTTTCTCATTATCCTATTGATATCAATTTACCACCGTGTCGGGTCATTCGTTTCAATATAAGATATGATGTCTTCGTTGAAGAGGAAAAGTTCCCAGATTCGTTTTGCGTCAAAGAGCTTTTATTATTCGAGAAATATATTTTTCGGGAAGTTTTGGAACTAGTAGACTTGAAGTATGACTGTAACGAAGAAGATGGATGTCCGCAATTTCATCTTATGCCGAGATTTGTTAGACAGTTGCCAGATAATGGCAAAGAAATCCTATCCATGAGTCGAGTGAGTCTTTTGTAAAAAATGCATCCATTCTTAATGTACGGTAACTACTTAATAAGATGGCTTACTAAAATTGTGGTTCTCAATTGTTTATAGGTTTTATTGCATCTTCTCAAGAAGAATAAAGAACTAGTAAAAGAAGAAGACTTACATACTCTCTATACAGTAGAGCAGACAGACTGGCAAAATTTTGCAGACAAGCATAAGGGAATGATAGTTACTAAATGGGGAATGAAACCCAGCTCCATTCGAGTAGATCAAATTGATCGTGATGTTAGTGGGCAAGAACAAGGTAAGTCTAAATATACGAAAAATCAAAACATGAAAATTTATGTTGCTAACATGATCTGCAAGTATTATCATAATTAACATTTTATTTCTATCATTTTGTAGAGGACGATGGTATACCATTTCCATTAATAGTTCATTTTGGAATTCGTCCTCCTCAACTTTCTTATGCTGGAAATGCTGGTTATCAACGAGCTTGGAGACGTTATGTTAAGTATCGCCATTTGCTTTCAAATATGCCAAAGCCAACTGCTGAAGATAAAAGGAAACTTCTAGTGAAAGAACTAAAGCTTCAGGAGATGCGTACGGCTTCAACGATGAAACGAGATGTAACAGTTGCCATCTCCTCAAAAGGCTTTAGGACCACTGGAATTTGTTGTGATCTAGTTCAAGTAAGTCTTCAATACATAATGTGGGCAAACTTATATAATATTATCATTCTGAAATTATTTGTAAATATCGTTTTTATCCAATAGCATGCCATGCTCATCCCTGTTCTGGTGGCTCATCTGAGATTTCATAATGGACTGGCCAAATTAGAAGAAACTATGTCCTACCAATTTAAAAATCGTTATTTATTGCAACTGGCCATGACCCATCCTTCCTATAGAGAAAATTTTGGCACAAATCCTGATCACGCAAGAAATGCCTTGACCAATTGTGGAATACGTCAACCTGAGTACGGGGATCGCCGAATTCATTATGCATCGACCAGAAAACGAGGAATTAATACGCTTATTAATATTATGGCAAGGTACCCGGTTTCTTACACATTATGACCATGAATAATATTCACTATTTATCTGTACTATCTGTACGTATAACATTTGCACTTTCAAACTGAAAACTCACCTAATACTGTACTATGTTATATTAATGCAGATTTGGTGCAGAAGAAGAAACTGAATCTGAAATCACACATAATGAAAGACTGGAATTTTTGGGGGATGCTGTGGTTGAATTTGTCACATCCATTCATCTGTATCACATATTTCCAGATCTAGAAGAAGGGGGTTTGGCAACTTATCGTGCTGCAATTGTGCAAAACCAACATCTTGCAGTGTTAGCGCAGGTATCAAAAATGCCGTCGGGTGGCCTAAGTTTAATTTTTCCATTCTACTAGTTATAAAATATTCATCCTTAACTATTTTGATGTGTTGTTTGAATTTGTGCAGACTTTAGAACTGGACCAATTTATGTTGTATGCTCATGGAAGCGATTTATGCCACGATTCGGAATTACGGCATGCTATGGCCAATTGCTTTGAAGCGTTAATGGGAGCCCTCTTTCTAGATGGAGGAACTGAAGTTTGGAGTCAGATCAATGTAAATCCTACTTGTGTAACAAAAATGTCTATGCAGTAAAAATCTAATTGTACATTTAGCTAACAAGTTTTCCTTGTAAAGGTTGCTGATAGAGTCTTTGGCCAAACTCTCTTTGGGGATGACCATTCTTTATGGCGGGTGTGGACCTTTTATCCGAGACACCCATTGCAGTCTCAAGAACTAAAAGGGGATCGCCATTGGATACAATCCCATTCCGTTCTACAAACTCTTGTCGAGTTTGAAGATTCAATTGGGGTAGAATTTACTCACATAAGGTTGCTGGCTAGGGCGTTTACGGATAGAAGTTTGGGCTACAACAATTTGTCACAGGGGTCCAATCAAAGACTTGAATTTCTTGGCGACACGGTTCTCCAGCTTATATCTTCCGAATACCTTTACAGGCATTTTCCAGATCATCACGAAGGACATTTATCGGTTAGTGACGATTCTTGCAGAAATATTAAAACTCATTTATAATAGATCCATTCAACTAATTTTGGCAAATGGTCTGTTTATTTAGCTTCTTCGGAGCTCTTTAGTAAACAATCGTACCCAATCGCTTGTTTGTGACGACTTAGGAATGACTAAGTATGCTATGAGAGGGGATCCTAAATCAGAAATGAAAACTAAAGATAGAGCAGATCTTTTAGAGGCATTCTTAGGTGCTCTGTACATTGACAAGGGCCTTAAGCACTGTGTTGTATTTTGCTCTGTTTGTTTCTTCCCACGGTACGTAAAAGCACCTACGTTATACCAATTACTATTTAAAAACATTTGAATATGATAATTAGCAATAAACATGCCAAATTATTTTTAAATTAGGTTGAACAAGTCTATCATAAAGCAAGAATGGAATGATCCGAAGTCAAAACTACAGCAATGTTGTTTAACTTTACGAGCCATGGATGGAAGGGAGCCTGATATTCCAGTCTATAAAGTTACCGAATCCCTTGGACCAACTAATACCCGAATTTATATCGTAGCAGTATACTTCCGTGGAAAACGATTAGCAACCGCGCAAGGTAACTATTTTAACTAGCTTTCAGCACATTGCTATATTTTAAACCAAAAGGGATGTACAATACGAATATTATGTGTTAACAGGCCACAGTATTCAAGAGGCTGAAATGAATGCTGCAGCTTTAGCCCTGGATGTTTCAGGTCACTTATTTCCACAACTCCATCATCAGAAACGCATAATCGACAAAACAAACAAAAAACACGGCTAAATATTTACAATTGTACTTTGTGGTTTATGAGGACGTTGTCTCCTCCGTGTGCTATAGTTGTGTTGTAATGGAGCTTTTATTTGTTACGAAAAGAGTATTTTAGTCTCACACATTTGTACGATTACCTAATTATCTTGGTTGTAGCCACAGCAATTTGGAGCAATCGGTTGAAATTGAACGGATAGTATCGAGATTACCAGTTGTATGGTTTATACCGTTTTTGATTTTTTTTGTGTTACTTAATTAAGTATGACAGTAGATAAGTTATTATCGTAATACACTTGTAGTATGACAGTAAGTAGTAGTAGACCCAAATGACCATTTATATAAGCTTACGAGATTTCATTTATCGTAACTTTCTTTTTCGTTACTTTTTAATTTCGTTTCTAATAAAAAAAAAGTCGATTGCAAATATCGATACTCAAAATATAAAGTCAATCCATTTTTCAATCTCTTTATTTATAGTAAATCCATAAGAAACTGCATAATTAACCCAACTAAACTGCCCACCATCATGTACCTGCACTTAATGTTTTGTATAATATAATCGCTTCCGTTATCTGTACATATATAAGTATGCAATTAATTATTTTCTATCTTTATATATTGTGAGAAGGAACAAAATATTATAACAATTTAAACTTCAGGTTTGTAGTTAGAATTATTTATTTTTGAAATCATGAGTTACTTTTTTGAATCAATAATTAAAGTAATTATGAATTGCTGATCTTTACAGAAAAGTGAAACCTTTAAATACAATTATATTATACCGTATCTCGTAAACAATTGAATTACTTAACGATTATCATTATCACAGGTAAATTGACTCATTGACATATCACTGTATGTACAAAAGAGGTGTAGGTTTATTGTTCTAATAAAATAGGGTATGATAATATGATAAAACTCCCTTTCAGGAAATTATACTTAAAAATTATGGTAAATGCTCTAATGTTTACACGTAATCGTACTAGTAGACTAGTACATACATACATATGCTAAACATACACGCAAATAAAGAGTTCATTTGACTTAAATATAGGGGCACATTAATTATGTATTTGATAGCATAGATTAATCTATACTGGTTTTGGCTGATCCAAAATCCAAACTAGTTAGTACTAATCGAAACGGAAAATTGTTAGTTCAGGGTAAGATTGATTCCAAACTAGTTTGGACTAGTAATCTAAATGGAGTTCCGATGTGAACGTCAAGAGTACTTAGGTGGTACAGTAGATTCTGTAAATTGGATAAAGAAACGAAGGCGTTTTTCTATTTTAACATATATGTCAAATCTATATTTGCTGTAACAAATTAATAATACATACCGTTTTTGCTTAAACTTGGCTTTCGAGTATTAATTCACAGTTGGCATTCACTAACCATTTGTCTTCAGCAGAATTGTTTACTTATATTTACTTACATATGTATCAACAAATTGGAAGGTTATACTATATCTATGCTCTGTGTAAACATTTTGTTACTTTTAGTAATTATCTCTAACAAAGAGGTCTATTTTTCGTCATTTGTATGCATGTACATAACTAACTACCTAACTCTTATTGAGTATGTGTATTAATCAGTTTTATAATTCATCTCCAGGCTTTTTTGCATATTTTAAATTATTTATTCTCTGTTTGGTCCTCTCTATCCCCGTTGTTAACGTATCAACTAGTAGCTCGTATTGCACTTTGGTCAGTCTGTAATGCTGTAATAACAAGTGAATTACAAACATAATATTTTTAATCCATCAATAATTTTTAAGTAGTTAAGGTTTACTTAAAAAACCCTAGATCTTGCATTATATCACTCATACTTACCTCGTCTATATCTTTTGTTTTTCTTTCCCAACTGTCCAGAATAAAGTGGATGTGAGCTGAAACTAGTTGGAAAGTTTTGCCATGTTCTATTAGTAACATATTCATTTCTTCAGTTGTCATCATTATTTCAATAGCCTTTTCCTTTCCCTCGTCCCACTGTAAATTATTACATTAAAGTGAATGGATATAAATATTAATGGCTATATTTAATTAAGTAATACCATTATGATTCTAAATAATTATAATCCTATTTAATCATTATCGTGATTCACATGCATAATATACAGTTTTAAAAGATTTGTACCAGTATTTCCATTTTCTTAAGTAGAACTCTAAACTGAGAAACTATATCTAGGATTTCAGTGAGTGTCTTTGGCATCTTCTTAGGCACATTTTCAGGAAGAATATCTAAACCAATGTTTATTTCCGTGAGCTCATCAAAATATTTTTCATCCACTATCACTTTAAGTAGTTGCTGACTTTTTCCCATATCGTATGTGATGCTATCCCAAGCTCGTAACTTTTTGGTTGTCTGAGTTCTGTACTGAAATCCATATTAAAATGCAATACAATGTTATTATAACTACTGTATAGATAATTATATATTTGCTCATACATAAAAAAATATTTAAGAAAGAATATTGTATGTGTAAATAAGTGTAAGATAGAAATTAGGATATCCATATCACATAATATGTGATGTTGCATATTACTAGAATGTATTGTAATAATATAATCTTAAATGCTGTCTGTGTACTTACTTGATCTTCTATTAAAACAACTTTATTTGAAAGTCTATCTAAAGCATTTAAAGCAGTTTCCATAAAGTTCCTAGGCCCTCCAGGGATTCTTTCCATCTTCTCGTATATTTCAGTCTGTTTTTTAATGCTTGCCATCTCTTCATAAGCTGGTCTCAAATCCTTCCCTATTAGCTCTTGATAAGGATCATCTATTCGATATGCGTCAGTCTAAACGGTAAACGTTATGCACAAATAAAAAATGATTTTCAAATGCATAAGTTAATTTATTATGAGATTGTGACAATGAAAGTGGCTCTTAGTTTGTCACATAAATTAAATATTGAATTTATTGTTCGTATAAAAAACAAAACTTACTCTTTGGTCTGTATCATCAATTAAATAACCAAACTCGATTATTTTTTGCAACATATCACTATGTTTTAAGCTACGAGGATTTTTACCTATGCTCCCTTTAGTTACAATCTTCTGAAGAATATAAAATAGGATAGAGAATCCAATACACAAAAATATTAAAATCCTAAACGCAGGCATTTGGAAATAAGTTAAATAAGTTTGAGCACTTATATTACATTGGAATTTGGGTGATTGAATAACGTCTAGTTAAATGTAATGCGCGTACTACTGATTACCTAACCACAATCCACTACATTTCTCATATTTGCAAATATCTTATTATGTTTAAAACAGATCATTTAAAGTATATACAATTCTACACACAGTATTCATATCTTGTACTGCAGTAGCCGCCACACATTTAGACAAATCTGCGAATCCATAGAGTGAGAGTGAGTGGTCTTCTCCGTTTTTTATCTAAGAGTTTCCCCATAGTAGCTTAGAAATGAATGGGAAATGTTGTTTGCTAGCGTGTGCATACATGGACGGGTGAAACCTTAGATATTTTCTCATAATTAGCACCAAAATAAGTAGATACTATTTTCAGCACAATAGTTTTATATTTGTCAATTTCAATTACTAATAGCCTACGAATCTCTATTACTGAACAAAGTTAGTCAAAGCCGGCCCACAGTAAAGGATCTTATTTTAGGACTTGGAATTTAAAATGATTTCCTAATTAATGACCATAAATGCAAACCGTGATAATTTTTAGACATTTATTTTTCATCAATAAATACTCTTGGCCATGTATAAGAGCGAGGACATCCTTCATTATATGCAAGTAATTTACACCCCAATACTGTATTACGAAGACCACAGCATAAGCCTTCTTCGGGTTTGTTATTGTAACATTGCCACGAGTTCCCACAGTCACACTCTTCATTATCGTCTTTTATTCCTGGAAAGAAGTCAAAGTAATATAGTTTTTTTACCGTATGTAAATAGTAGGAAATATCAGATATAGTAGTTCGGTCAGTAATGTCAGATTTTCTAATCCAATCCTTAAAATCGTGATTTCTATGAATAGTAGTGAATGAACTACCATTTCCACAATAAGGAGCTTTATCGTCCACTAAACATTTGGCCCCACTCGAAGATAGAAATCGAGATATTTGAAGTTTAGAGCATACAGTGTATCTCATCGAATTCGGCCGAAATCCTACATTTATTTGATGAGCAGGATGCATTAACAACGGATTAAGAAATCGAGTTAGTTTGTCCCGACAGTTTATACTAAAGGGATTATCGTGAGGAGCACCAAATAGATGACCAATAGCATGAAACATTCCCCTGAAAACATCGTAAAGGGGAATCTTGTGGGCATGCATAAATCCTGAAATGATTGCCACATTTTTTTCGCCACATAATCCTCCTATAATATGTACATTACAAAATTATCATCAGTTCTGCATAATAGTGATCAGAAATGCATTTTTGTTATAAAATTACGTAAAGTTGTGGTAGAAACGGAAGGAGCCATATTGTGATATACAAATCCAATGATGGCACAGCATTGTGGGAATTTATTTTTTAATTGCAGTAAAGTGGGTGGAAATGCATCGACAGCACTTATTGTTTCAATATCATCTACAAACCCGCTGGGACCTTTGGTATGTGTTGTCGATCCTATGTCCACTTCGTCCGTTACAATTAAGTGTTTAATGGCAAACCCGATTTTCTCTGGAATTCCATCTCCATTGAAATCAATTGTTCTGAAAACCCAATTAAGACGGGAAATAATTTTTAAAACCTCTCCTACTCCGAATTTCTGTCCACCCCCGTAGCCAAACTTATCTGCAAAGTTTGGCTGTATCCAAACGCATAAATTGCATTGATAAGAAGGTCCCCGTCGCATTTCAAATACTTCCAATACACTAGCTCCTTTTCCATAAGGTATTGTATCAATAACATCTTGACCTTGGAATAGTGTATTTTCCACATTAAAATATGAAGTATCCACTTTGGCTGGTGGTATAGCCCGTTTACTTATCTTGTTGCTATTTTCGGGAGGATTGAGAAGATTATGGGTATTTTTCCTATCCCTAGAAGATTTTTGCATATTTCTTCTGAAGTACTTATAGCCATATGATTTTCTATTCTGGGATATAGTATTTGCATTTAATTCTTCAGATTGCGGGAGATTTTTGTTAATATCCCGCTTTTTCCGTCCAGTTATAGTGGAAACATCTTCGTGACTAATGTATTCGAATAAAATAGCGTTGTTTGTTAGGCCGTCGACACTATTCTCGTGTACAGGATTTTCGTCTGTGTTATAAAGAATTAGATTTTCGATAGGTTCCAGATAATATATAATGTGGTAACCGTGTCTCATATCGAATAACTGAATCGTTCCATAAAACTGCCTGTAATGAATGCATTCAGTTAAGTTAGAGATTTAGGTACATACCTGTACGCATTTAAATGATTAATTCATATATAAATATGATTTGGGTATTAAATATTGGTATTTCTATGCTTAGCAGCCAAGAAATTGTTCTTACTTATTTATCACATATCCTGAGACCACAGTATCTGTCTCATGCATTACAAATCCAGTAACTGGCTGTAGTTCTTTGTAAAATTCTGCTGGACTTGATTCAGATGCGTCCATTGTTATCTTGGCTTCCTGTATAATAATAGCAGGAGATTATTATAATGATATGTAGATAGTAGAGTAGATACACACTAAAAGATAAAATTCTAAAGATAAAAATATGAAAAACTAACAGATGTAAATAGTGAGGACTCTAGAGCTTCTTTAAACAAACAAATGGTTCCATTTGACGCTTTGTAGTTCAGGAAAGTTATTGCCAGTTGAACAGGACATGAATATTTTTTCCCCATCACTTTTTCCAAATTCATATCTTTTGGTATTTGTGGGAGCGCGGACCATTCCGCTGGAATTTCCGTTGAGAGCTTGATGTATTGGAAATAGTTCACTCTGTTTCTTTCTTTGTCAAGAGATCCATAATGTTTCTCTAATTGCTCAAATTCAAGTTCTGATCTTATCGGGACTGAAAACATTGATATTACTAAAAGGAATTGGTCGATATACATTATATATATAGACTATCTTGAGTTCTCCAGGGCCAGGGTATTTTACCTGTCATATAAATAGTATAACAGCATAATATTTCAATATTTGAGAGCTATTTTCCATTAAACATCAAGAATTAATAGAGTACAATTGTGAGTGTGTAAGCATTAATACTGTAATTGAGGAAATGATTCGACCATTAAACGTGTTTACACTTTACACGCTTATTTTCTCCCATTAAGCTTGTATGGCCTTTTATCACTCGTATATGGGTATTACTGACATTTTTACATAAGTATGTATGCTAGTAGCATGTAAACTGAGGACGGTGAAGTTTAATGACTGTTGTGGGGACTGCGACTCTGGTATTTACATTCATTTGTTCTAATATATTTTGTTCGAATGCAATGATTTTACTTCGGCGGAAGACAGCAATGCAATGAGTCGCCAAATTATTGGTAGGTACTTACTTGAGTACTAGGCACTAGGTACAATAACATTTTCCATACAAATTACTACGTCCGTAGACTTTCAATTCAATTTTGAAAGCATTCACATTGTATATTGTATCCCTGTTGTAGCTTATCTTGATTTGATGTAAATATCATTCTGATCAACAGATACATACATAATGAACAAAAGAAACTAACTTATTATTATTAATTTTAATATGCCGGTCCCCGTGAGCATTTGCCCATGGACCCAAAAACTAACTTATAGAGACCAATCAGTTATATGAAAATCTGAAACCAAGATTTTTCTTTTTCGGATTTCATTTTACGATGTAATACAAGGTAGAACCAACCTCAGACTGTATTTACTTACATACCTAAAAGTAACCTAGATTTTCATTTCAATACCTATCCCATTCCCATGCATATGTAAATCTTTGCTTAATTATTTACTTATGTTGGTGCATATATATAGTACATTTCGAGATAAGCTGTACAATGTAATATAGTATATTTATCTATATATTTGTTATGCTAATTCATTCCCGGTAATTTCCCATCAGAAAGCATCCAGGTCTGTCTGTTTGTTTCTGTTTCATGTACTTCGAGTATGTAGTAGTGCATAGAAATGTAAGTGCTCCAGTTGGCTCTCCAGTAAAACGCTCAACGCTCCCTTCACTAAAATTATATCGACGTTTGCTTCATTCCCAGGGTTTTACATTTTGACATATTTTTGCGTAATAACTCATTGCTGGAGATTGTGACTTCGAATATCTTGGTAAAATTTATTTATTTAGCTTAACTATTAATTTTCCTATACAGTGCTTGCTTTTCCTTATAAACGATTTTATTTCATTTCAATTGTCAATTGGCAGCAGTAAATATGAAATTAAAATCATATTATACATTATTAGCTTGACTGGGGGCGGGGGGAACGGTATAGTTCGCTTAGCCAAGTGTGCATATGAAATTAAAAGTGAGGTAAACTGTTATAATTTTTTAATCGCAGAACACAACGCAGATCAGAATAGAACATAGTGGAGCGAATGCCGGGTCAAGAAGTCATATTAGAACCCGAAACACTACGGCGAAGACACAGATTCAGATTCATTAATAGGTTCTTGACGGCCGAAGAAATGGAAGGCAGACTAAGAGCCCGTAGACATCAACAACAAGAAGAGGTAGAAGAGCAAGTAGTAGTGCGCCCAGTGCGGCCCCGTATTATGCTCCCACCAGCTCACCGTAATGTACCAATTCAGTCAAGAAGGATAGCTAAGACTAGGCAGTCAAAAGCTAAAGGGTACTGTCAACTTTTAGTTTATAAATCGGAATAATAATATTAGCAATTTATTCCATCCACTGGTCCACAATGAATTTCGTAGATTCTCATTGAAAAGGATTAATCTATATTTTAGGACTAGAGGAGATGTGGTAGCGTTGGCTACTAATGAAGAAATCATAAGGACTTTGGAGTGTCCAATTTGCTATAGTCTTCCAATCCCACCGATAGCACAATGCCGCGGTGGCCATATAACTTGCGGACCTTGTCGTTCCAAACTTACACATTGTGGATTATGTAAAAAAACTTTCTCGTCGGTCAGAAATTATCCAGTGGAAGCGATTGTCAATGCTTGTAATTTCCGATGCCCATACAGTGACGATGGCTGTAAAGAATTGGTTATGGGGGAGGTTTTTAGCCTTCACAAGGACACATGCGCTTTCAGGTAAGGCTACTTATAATGCTACAAATATGACTACCCTTATGCTAACACACTAATATCTTTATATTGACAAATACAAATTTTTATACTCAGATTTGGTTAACTAGTATCAACGTAAATTAAATTTTGTTTTCAGGAGCGTTATTTGTGACGAGATACGCCATGAAGCTTGCGATTTCATTGCTGTCCCATACAGTGTGTATTGGAATCATCTAAAATTAGTTCATCAGATCGTCTCAAAACCTGTGTTTTTCAACGACTACACTTTCATCGATTTGGCTATCCCAACTACCGCTTCAGCAGCTAATAGAGGTTCTCTTTCTTTATACTACTTTACGCGCAATTGTATTTTTAATTTACTTTCTCCATCTGACAGTAATTTTACTAATTCATACTTTTTACCTTTTTTAAGCCACCAGTATCGATAAGGCTTGTATTGAAATTTCGAATACCGATCATAAATTCATTATCAGAGGCACCTACTCCAAAGGAAATTTTAGATTTTGGGTGAGCTATGTCGGTATCCAGGAAGAAGCATCGAAGTTCAAATCGAGTATCCACATTGGAGCTGGTTTTTCTAATCGTGAGGTAACAAATTGTGTTTTACTTTGCAGTTAGCAGTTCCCCATTTACAGGAATAAGATTATTTATTGGAGGAAGTTATCAAAAAGTATTTATGTTTTAGGAGTCCAAAATCTCCTGGACAATGTCTGTAAGATCATTCCGTAAGGATGTACATGACTTGGATGAAGTGGGATTAGTTGAAAGCCCATATATGAAGAAAATAGCGAAACGGATCGAAAATGGGGTCTACCACGTTCAGTTATTTTGCAAAATTGAACATTTGCGTCACTAAACATCCTTATCGTCACTTCGGCATACCTGGGAACTGAGAACTTTCTGTACACTTTACTTCGGTGAATGATGATGCAGTTAACATTCCGGTGTTTTATATGATGTGAAATCATATTATCTAAAAGGTAGTGATAACAAAATACAAGTGTAAAAATATTTTTCTTTAGTATATTAAATATTATGCTAAAGAATTAAAATTGATTGTATCAACGAATTATTTTCACTGTTTCACTAACATTACTCTTACAGAGTGAGACACAATTAGTAATTTTTACAGTAATAAGTAATAAGCAAACTGTATCTGTTTTAGTAAAATGATACTGACAGCATTATTGCACACTGTCAGTATAAGATGTAAGTATTTAGTTATATTGATTTTCAAGTCAATCTAATATTAAATTAATTGTAGATTTTAATGCTTTACTTGAGTTAATTTTAGTATAATTGAAAAATGCTTCTGCTAATTGTAATTGAAGAATAGTTTTACTGTAATGCAACTACATAATGAAGCGAAATTAAATTGCCTAGTCTATAGAATGGAAGCACGTTATGTATTTCTATATCATTAATAATTCATTACTCAACTCACATAGGTACTTGCATTTACATACAGTGTGAGCCATATATATGTTAACACGGTCTAGGTCACCTAGCTCCTAAACTAAAACCCCGATAGAAATGAG
>JAQFYC010001816.1:0-30367 GCA_034694165.1 Tomocerus mixtus | reverse complement strand
ATCGTTAAATGGCAATTATTATTTCTTTAATGAACATGCATGAGAACAAAACTCTTATTCCTTTACCTATACCAGTATAAGTACTCGTATGTAGATTTGCTTATACCCTAAAGTAATAAACGTACATAAGGCATATCTTGTGGTGTGGTTGCTTATGTAGGTAGGTATATTAGTTAGTATACATAAATTCATTATTCACTTGACTGTAGGCAAATGTAAATGTATCAACTACTCTCAATGACAATCAGTTGCAATAAAATAGGTAATTAGTAATAAACCAAACAATTGTACATACTATCGGTAATTATAGGTACTTTCGGAAAGAATTAATATTATAATTTATTTGTGCTTTCATTTTGTGTAAAATGAATAAGTAAAATGAATGCGAACACACATGCTTATGAATGTAGTAATTGAATGCATGTACAAATATTATGAATTACTTGTTAAGACGAAGATGATCAAAGAAAAATTCGGGAATAACAATAACAAATACCGCATTATTCAGATACCTAGCATAAATAGTACACATAAATATAAACAGTTCAATCTAATTCTTATGTTAGGTACCTAATTATGTCCTTAATGGCAAATGCTAGCAAGAATAAATCTTTTAGCCCATTCAAAGTGCCCAAACAATAAATTCTAATTCGCTATCTCCCAAAATGCAATGCTTGGGAGAAAATATCGAGCAATCGCAGAGACACAACACATACATTAATAAAGGTAAACTATTTATTGTCATCTTGCCAATTAATGCTAAAAGTTGATCATGATTGCAATTGCAAATTTTATTTAGTACGCTAATGTTAAGTACACCGAATATACTTGAACATTTTATTATATTTAACATATAGTATAACCACGACAAAGAAAGGGACTTTACTAGTATACTTGGTACATATGCGCCTATTTATTACCGCTTATTACACACAAATAAATATTATAGTCCGTACAGGTAATATACTTATCACTTGCTTTGCTGCGTGTTTGTTGTGGTATACCACGACATTCTCTAAGCAAACAAATGCAAATTATGTACATAAATAGGTAGCAGAAACAGTGCCCATAGTTTTTGGGTTTACTTTACTTATGTATTGGACTCATGGTGAGTCGGTAGCATTACCCAAAGAAACATTGTATCGTCGTAGCATGGCATGCAACAGCAAAACTCACTTTACTTCACCTTTTTGTTTGCATGGATTTTCTTTATTCAAATTAAATGCACTCAATAGTCAATGAAGCGGCTACATGAAAACTTTTGCGTTTTGTTGCGTTATATGAATAATTCTATAAACGTAAGGTAACAATTTGTGGAAGGTAAGACAAAATATGTAATGATCTCGGGTTGACTTCAATTCAATTCTGTCTGTAGGCCTTTAGGTACATTCAAAATACATCGTATCGCACCACATAGTACATATTTTATGCACTGATGTGTATCACATCACATCGCATCATCGAATGTGTTCCTTATCCTTCATAACATTAAATATTCAGTATACAGATATAGGCACGATTTGCTTGAACGTAAAGGTAATAGGTACGAATTTATGTAATAATAATTTGCTAAACTCTATTGAACATTGTAATAAATGCTTGATTATTTATTTCCGATTTATTATACATATATAGTAGCCACCTATGATACTGTTTGTACAATTCTATCCAAATGGGAGCTCAATAAGTACCATAAGAGATCAGAATCTCAGAAATTAGTATATCCGTACGAAATGCTAAGTTCAAATCATAAACCAATGATTATTGTTTGTTTGTTTCCAATACAGGTAATAAAGTAACATTTACTTCTCGTATCTCTCGGACAAAACAACTTAACATTTCTAATTGCTGAATTGCATTTTATATTGCTAATAATTGTGTACGTTGGTACTTTATGCACAAATTACAGACACAATAAAAGAGAGTTACCTTCGAACATAAAGAATAGATAACTTAATAGCAAAACCGTTCCTTCAGCAGACACAACAGATGACTAAAGCATAATTGTAACTTTACGGAGGTACATACTGTACCATATACATAAATGTAGTGTTTTGTCTACACAGTTAGGGTCACACATCTCGTCACGTCACGCCGGAAAGCGTCAAGTCACCAACCAGCAGCGTTAAAGTCAAGTCACACATCAATTCCCTTCAGATTCCCAATTCAATTGCTGTAAGTTATAAAGTAATAAGAATACATTCCCGAAGCGTCTGTTCTCCACTCTGTATAGGAATCGAACGAGAAGTCAGAAGTACCTTTACAAAATCAACCAACAAAACAAATTACACTTTTAGGTACCTAAGTCCCTTTACTACGAATCTAAGAGTCATAATCACAATATGAAAGTTATATTATGTTAGCCTAGCTTAACGTGTATTGAAAAGTGTGCACAGCTAGCTTTATTTCATTACCTATAATTTAGAATAGCATTAGACATGTAAACATGGAAGTACTTCTCATAGAATAGAAATTTGCATGAGAAGAATGCTACACACATGAATAATAGACACACACACGTGTACCATATCTTGTATGTATGTGTGCGCTACAATAGTTTGATGGAATAGAATCATTCTAATAAGTGGGGAATAGATAATAAATAGTAAGAGCTCCTTGTCTATTTGGACAAGCCAAGCCAGGAACTAACGATACATGTCATAATTGTTTAGGTGTGAATGCAAGAAAAGGAAATCATTTGTTTCCTTAAATAATTACCCAGCTAACCAATAATTCGAGAATGTGGGCCAATTGCATTCCATTCCATAATATAATATAATATTTTACAAAGGGTGAGATGTGAGATCAGATATAAAATAATAATGGATTATATAATAAATATGAGTATAGATTATAGATATTTGTATGTACCTATACCCAAGAACTTGTATTCTATATTCTATTGTACTCCGACCTGAAGAGTAATGGCAATTGTTGCTCAATAAAATCCTATCAAGCCAAATCAATCAGAGCAACAATGAAATGTAAGCTACGTATGTATGTACATATACATTTGTGAGTGTGTTTGAACGTTTAAATGAAAATGAATAACCATTTAATAGCATAGTGAGTAAAGAACCTGAATTGATGGAGGAAACTTTGGAGAACATAAACAAAACAGATTAGCAGATTATCTAGGTATTATTCAAATGCCAATTTTCAATCCTATTACACAATGTTCCAAATCTGTATAACAAAACAAGTCAAGTACAACAGAATGGAATGGTAACACTAGTACAGCTACGCAATGCAAATGTAAAATGTAATTCTTGCCCTCTTATCCCTACTTAAGCACTAATAATAGTATTATAGCGATCCTTAAAGTATAAACATAATACAATATACAATACAATAGTAGTAGAACAGACATGAATGAGTGTGCCAAAAATGTGTTATGTAATGCTATGTATTAAATTACTTATTGCTTCCATTACATTTACAATGTAGTCACACAATATCCCATTATTGATTTCGACTTCCACCTTATCTAATAGACATAGGCAGGTCAAATTAAAAAGTAAAGCTGACTTGCCACTTGCATGCAAAGCAAAGCAAGGGTGCGGTGCTCTAATATCTTATGTAGTCTATGTAGGGTAGGTAAGTAGGTAGAATCTTAATTTTATAAAATATAGGCGAAGATCCTAGGCTGGTTTGGCTTGGAAGGGCTTGTCAACTAACAGTACTAGTTGCAAATGCAAAGTTATAACTACAGCTGCTTAAACATTTTTCTTACATTTTGAAATGTATCGATAGTGTGAGTGTGACGTGTGACTACTCTAACTGTCCACTGTATGCATAAAAAATGCTTTATATAGTATATTCAACAGACCAACCACGGGGTTTAAGGATTTTGAAAAAATAGGGAATTTTTCATTAGTTTTTTCTTCCGCATCACAACTAATAATTTTCAGCTTCTAATTTAATTGTACAGTTAATCTCATTTCAGGTAAATCGGTGGAAAATGAAACTATTACTGCGTCTAGTTTATTAAAACGCAGAACTGAAATAACATTACAGATATACCAGTGTACACCTCTAATATGTCTATGCAATTGTTTTAAGATTTGTTTAAGCTGCTGTGATCTCTGGTAATTTCACACTGTTCTACGAATCTTAACATTAATAAATAGCTAGTAAGACAATAAAGAATTAGATTATGATTCGATGTAGTGTACTGTAAATCGAAAGAGGCTAAAAATGTATTAGAAAAGCATGTAGTCATTCAAACCATGATTCATTAATATAATTAACATAATGTATGTAAGTAGATGAATTTTATATGCAAAATGCAAACTACATAACTACATACTTAACTTATATACATGCAATCAATCTATTGGTTTAGTATATATACTTGCATTGAATATAATTGTTCTTGCTATATGCATTTTATGCAGTGTCTATTGAGATTAGATGAAACATGTTCAAACTCATTATTTGTTTCCTCCATATCGATACATAAGATCTTTCGATCCCCGAGCAATACATTAATTTCGGCTTACATTAACTAGCTTAACTGCATTGCATATCATATCGCTCCATTACATTCTACAAACTATTAAATACAATCTACACTACACTATACACTCCTTAAACTAGATAATGTAGCTCACAATCACTTATAAACTAAACTAAACTACAAATAAAGTCAGGATATCTACTTGCATTCATATAGTTGCTACTACTGACATAATAAAATGTTAGCCCATTACCTGTGCCTATTTATGTAAGTTAACTATTAACTACCACAGCCTTGTTTCTTCAATCCATTCTTTTCTTGCTCTATATTTTATTACGTTCACTACTGTACATATATTTAGCTGCTACTAAAATTTACAAATAGAGTGTAGAGAGAGTATACTATACGTTTGTATTTGTGTGTGTATTCTATAGAGAATAGATACCAAACATAAAGAGATCAGATAATAACACTGTTACTATTTACAAATAGAATACCTACATCAATTCTTATCTTGTATTACTATTACTATATCTACTATCTCAAGGTATGCATGTATGTTCTGTGTGTATCAGCTTATCCTAAGTAATAATATGTTTACAATTTACTGTATTATGTATGTACTAGCTATTTATGTACCTTAAAACAAAATAATTAGTTAACGAACCGTGTAACCATAATAGTTTACCATAACAGAACCTAATCGTTACAAATACATACCATTTTTATACGTAATAGAGATATCTATACACTTTATACGTTATATTACATGAATCATGAATAAAATAGTAGCTGTACCTACAAATTCAAACATTCGATTCATTACTTTACAAAATCAGATCCCTCTGTACTGTATGTATTTTCCCTGTATATGTATCTTAGTCTATCTAATGTCTGGGTTAGTAAAAATACACTGTAGAAAATGTAGATCGACATAACTGAACAATTTGTCTGTGTAAAGGTAAAGATTTGTTGATTCATCTGACTTCCAATGTTAAGCAAATATTATTTTACAAGAGAACCTCATATTCTTACTAAATTGCTGATAAACCTGCCCTTGTTTAATAAATTATTAATTTTAAAGAGCACAAATGTGTATGATTAGTGTGTGTGCTAGGCTTAAGATTAAAGATACAGTTTTTTTGCTATTTATTAGTATATAATCATTATACTAATAAATAGCAAAAAAACTGTCAGAATATTATAGCATTATACTATAATGCTATAATATTCTTATATAACTCAACGGAGTTATATAATTTTAATCTATACAAAGAACCGCATTAACAACATTACAGTACAGTAAAAGCAATTTAAACCCTATGATGGATTGCATTAATAGGATAAATGCAGTTTTCAACTACTTAAAACAGAACGACACGATTTCAGATTATGGATTTGTGTATAATGATAATAATACTGCATTTTGAATTGATATTGACATTTTTACTGAAAAATAACGATCTCTATATAAAAATGAGTTTATATAACATAGCAATCGTTTTAACCACTACCTACCTACTTAACTTTCCAAATTTCCAATACAATATAAGGTATACATATCCTTATTGTACAGATTTACTGTTTACATAACCTATTAATGTTTTAGTGGTAAAATAGAAACAGGAATTTCAAAAATTGGTAAAGTTATTGATAATACAGATATTTAAACAAAAATTGGGGAACAACATTAAATGTGGAGTTATAGAGATTGGGATTGAGTAATGGAATTGGAAACCCTTAAACGAACTTGTTTAACATGCAAATAAGTGAATTTCTCTGCTATTATTATTACTTAATCGTCTGAGGTTACATGATTAATTAAAGTTGTTGTCTGAACTCTGAACTACTCAGAGTAAATAATTTTATTCTCACTCACTAAGAATCAATTTAGGTATTTAGTACCTTGAGTTATTTAGTTGCTCATTAAATTTTACAGGTATTTATTAACAGTACCTACATAAGTACTTAATATGTAAGCATTTTAATTGCAAACACCGGAGCTTTTACACACGCTTGAATTTTATGGTTATTAAGTATATGGTAGCTAAAGCTAATTATATTAATACTGCCTACCTGTTGCTAATTGCAAAGTATTTTTCGTTGAAGCAAAGAAATTCATTAGAATTTTTAATACCATTTGTCTTGTCAGTCGGCATCGGCCGTGTAGGCACTTTTGTCATTGCATTCCTTAGTTATTTATTATAATTCTTTCGAATTGAGAACGAGAATAAATTGAAAACAGAGATATTCATCAGATTGGATGAGAAACTTGAGTTAATAAACTTAGACATAAATAATTTATTAATGCTTTTGTACATAAAATACTAAGAAAAAAGAAAAAAATTATGTACTTCTCATGACAATAGCGGTAGTAGGTACTTAGGTACCTAAATCTACATTTTTATAGCCTTATACTTATATAGAGAAGTAAAGGCTTAAGCTTAAATCCCTGCTGAGTCTGGCGGATATTAAAAGAAATGAGAGCAGTTGTAGAAAGGGAAGATAGGATGTTGATGTTGTGATGTAGGAATAATAATAGTAATAATATCATTTAGCAGAAAAATAATGGCATCAGCCTAGACAAGCCAAGACAAGACACATGACTCTCGATCTCCGTTGGCTTTCCAAGCATTAGCATTCAGTTGACGCTGACAATACAAGGCGAAACTACATTGTTAATATTAGTATATACTTATCTCCATTTGCTCACACACTACACAAAGACATGGTACACACTTAACAGTTATCTGATTAAGCCATCAATTCAGTTCACTTTTTCATTCCACAGTGCAAAGTCTCAACTCAAAGACATTCTTACTTAGGCATGCACAATAAAACTATGTCCATTCAAATCAGCAACTGTTAAGTTAAGTCAACCCATTGCCATTATTTCTTTTTCTTTTTTATAAAAATGCTAACTTAACTTAACACGCATTCCACACTCCGACAACTAAATAGGTACATATGACACATGTAGATACATACATACATCCTAACTACTTGTAATAAAAGTACAACGATAAACGTATCTACATATAGTAGCATACATTTTAAATACCTAAGTATCCATACGGACGTTAAGAGAATAAAAGTTTTCTCAGAAATAAGAAAATATCTTCGAATGTTCAGAAGTCGAAGTTTTGTTATGAATCGACATCCTTACTATAACCATCGTACGTACAGGACATACATGCATACATAAATAAGCAAAATGCATTTTCATTCGCACTCTTAAGTGGTATAAGCATTAAATACCTGTATTATTATTCCCGACTTAGGTATATCATACAAGCATCAACTTCTTAGCAATTTTACATGGAAAACGAGCTGCAGATTTGTAAGGGAGTACTTACTATGTACAGATACACTGTACAATGCATTTCTGTATGTAGTACATAGTTACTTCTCTTTTGGTATCTACCATATATGTATTCTGCATATGTTTTGCACCAGGTATGCCATACTGTTAAAATTGCTAACAATAAGCACATACAGATTGATGTAGTATGGATTTTATGTATGTATGTACTATATGTACGTAAAGTAACCCTATTTTCGTGCGTCCATTTGTATTAGAATGGATCGGCTTGGCTACTTTGGGTCTGGGTGCATAAGAACAGTATCAGATCTGCAAAGTAATGCACAAAATGCAATGTAGGTATACTGTATCTATATATGTTTTGCGATGGGACATTTAAAATAATAATACACAGAATCCCAGAGAACTGTGAAACTGTGAGCTAAACTATTTGTATATAAACTAACTTTATGAAGTAAGTGCATGAAGGATTGTTCCATATTCAATTCTATATTCTGTCTGCCTGACTATTCTATTTGGCTGCCTTGTCTTCATCCCTCCTGTCGTCTCCTCTTATAAAAGGTGAAAGGAATACGGAACCAACGCTCAGTTCACGATTGACTTTCTTATTTTGTGGTAGCAATTGGTCATTGGGTTGTTTACTTTACTTGTTGTCCCGTCATCACCCAGACCAGATCAGAACAGTAGTGGTTCCTTCGTGGCGTGGAGTGCTCATCTCACAGAAATCGTTTAAAGCAAACAAAGAGCGTCTTAGCTTAGAAGTTAAGTTTGTGCTTTTTGTGGATTTTTACATAAGTGTCAGCTTTAAGTGAAGTCATAGGAAGACTCTGCATTCCTGAGGGCATAAGCAAAATGTTACGGATTTTAGTTGTGGTAAGTTATTAAACTTTTACAAATCTAATTGCTACATTAATATGCATAGGAATACGCTCGTATTTAAAAAGGATTTTTTCCTAAATTACGATTTAGATCATCTAATTAAAATTAATCATAGCAAATAATATTCTCTAGCTTATTATTATTAGGTGACAAGAAGTTATAGATTCGATTTTCGCTTGCTAAGACTATTTGCAAAAATTACTATACATAGATTTGCAAAATTAGACTAGTTTACTGGTAATCTGGATTTTTTAGTAATTACAATAGAATTAAACTAGGATTAAATAATTAAAAATAATATGCTGATATGAAGCTATGTACTTAAAGTAAGAATAAACTAACTACAACAGCAAGATTTTACATTTGGATTAATAAATTAGGTTTTTCTATGAAATGTTATGTAGCTTAATGACTAATTTGAATGATTAAACCTATGATAATTTGAATAAATTAAATAAATTATGTATTTAAATAAATGCAGAGGGTATAGTATTATAATAAAATAAAGTCAGATAATGTGGAGCTGTCGAGATAATTAAGTAGGTAAACCCAGGTAGTGTCATTTCATTTACATTCGTTGATGGCTGTCATGTCAGTTCAATAGTCTCATTGTCAAGTAAGTAAATACACATTAAATAGCTACTGCTTATAAATGAAGTGAACATTAAAATTCAACTCGTTTATTTCCTTCCTATTATATTTAATTATCCCTTAACTGAACTGAACGGGAAACAAAAGGAAAATCGAATGATATAGGTACTTAGGTACATTGCACAGAGTCTTTAGCTATCCGACAGTCCATATCATATGTAAATGTAAGCTATAAGTTACTATTTGCTATGCTCACTCACACATCGAAGTAAATAGCATGAGACAGTGATGAGTATACAGTATGTGTTATACGAGCAGAACACAATTACATTTATTTCCTTCCTAAGTTAATAAAAGTTCAAAATTCAAATGTATATAGCCATAAGGCACTATTTGGTTCTTAGTGAGTGGCAATAATGCATAATATTATAATGATATCCTGTTTTTTATTGCTATTGCTACTAAGCCAACCTATAAGTACATATTTACTATCTGGTAATAAATGAAGGAACTCTGCTACAGAAGATATGAAATAAACTGCAATTTTTGTTTGAATATTGTATGCAAGTGTAAATAATATTAATTTAGTTCAATCAAGTGTATATTATGATTACATAGTGCATATGCTACTGAATTGAATTGTACAATACGTGCCGGACTACGAAGTGACGACAGTGAACAGACATAATATTCTTTAATAGTACAGTAGTTAGTTGCAGTATAGCAGAAAGGGAAAGCTAACTAGAATGCAGCTGACTTTATGAATTATGATCATCATCATCGCAAAAATAAGCAGAAATTTCTACTTTGCATTTTGAGCAAATGAATACTACATAATATGAGAATACAACAAATTACAGGAAGAAGAGAGTTCAATTCTATAGGAATGCTCATTAGTTGACTTGACTTTGGAACGTTAGTTCTCTGAGGAAAGGAAGGATTCAATGTAATGTTTACATAGTACGTTAACGCAAATTAATATGATTGCGGTGCTATAATACATGCAGTATGAAAAAAAATGTTATTTTTCTTTGTTTCATGTAAAAACGTACTTAGGTAAGACAAGAGGAATTATGTTTCCACGTTCTCTAATGATCCTTGACTTTCTTACTAAGTAGTAACCATTTATCTAGTTTAAAATTATTCACCTCAACCGTTTAAGTACTTAATATTTAAATAAGACCATCGCATGGCAAGGCAAGAGTAAATAAGTATACATAATCTGTAATAGCAGAAATTTCTGTACATACATAGAGTTTAGACGGATTCATAAGCCAAAATATAGTAAAGTGAGTCGGCAGAAGAAAATGACAAATGAGAAGTGCAAGCAAGTATAACATAGATTAAAGATTACGAATTACGAATTGCCTACACGCATCAGATCATTCAGATCAGATGAGATCACAATCGCATCACACTACATCACAAGATATGTACAATAAAAGTTGCACAAATTATTTCACTAGTGCAGATGCAGATATGAATGCAAATCTAATGCGTTTGGCTTCCATGCCCACATTTATGTAAGTGAAGACCCAATGAACTGTGTTGTTCTTGTTCTCTAGATCGAAATTAAATGGAATGACATAATAACGGTTCGATTGGGTCATACAGTAATAATACCTATAATCTTCGACTACTATCACTATCACTATTACTGCAGATATAGGTATGTAGTAATAGATCAGAATTTATTCATACATTCATTCCTCATTCATCATCTTTGTGCGAGTTAGTCAACTCAACTTAACTAACATCAGTTTCACAACACATGCAGTGAAGCCATAAGCCAAGCCATATTTAAATTTTCCCTTTTAAGAAATTAACATATTGATTGCAAAGATGTGAATTAGGTTGACTTTGACTTCTCTTCCCTTTCTAGTCGACATAACACAACAGCAGATTAGAACCATTTATTAAAAGAGAGAAACGGCTACTCTACATTAGAATCTTTTATTCCACTCCACAGTCCCATACTCCCATACAACTTTTAGTTGAAAGCAATTTTGTCAATAAAGTTATTATCCTGAAAATGGATATAGTAATAGTACTTAATAAAGTACTCAACTGTGTTGATACCTTAATACATGGCTGCTTTACTGTACTGTTGTGTTATCTATATCAACATTCTTTTCCCGTACAAGTGCATGCATTTAAAATAAATATTATATTTACTAGATGAAAGTTTCTGCATGCAAAATAGAGACTAATCGTAAATATGGCTATAAATATAAGTATACCTACTTAACTTAGGTATGCTACTAGTTATATCAAATAGCTATTCTTATGTACACTCTTTATTATCTTGTACTTGTATGTACATATGTGATAAATTTAACTACCTATGTACATGATATTTAGATATTTACGTACTCATTGCTTGTTAGCGTAGATGAAAATTAAAAATGCAAATATTTTATTACACGTATAAAGATAGTGAATGTAATTATATCCTTTAAGGTATACTATGACGGATACATTTAAAGGTATAGTTACAACAATTACTAGTACCTATATTAACTATGCGTGTATACATTTACTTTTTCTATTTATCTTATGAAATAAAACTGAAATACTGTATCTTTAATTATGATATGAGAGTCCGTTTGATGTGATGTCTCATGTGTAGTTTGATTTTGATTTGACTTTCTCTCTCCTTCACTTTGAAATCAAGAGATAGCTTAATAATGTGAACGTCAACTTTATTAAATGAGAATGTTAATTCTGCTATTCAGGTACTTTGAGTCCATCACTACATAATAATAGAAGATTGTGAAAAGAATGAAGTTTAATGACAGGCCAAGCCAGGCCAGGACAGGATAGACAATTTATTATTGTAAAGACATTGAACGTTCCGTTCATCAGCAAGGACTTTGCTTTTCTTTAAGATTCAGTTGAGATAAGAATAGCCACAACTTGATACAAGATATGATTTTGTAATTTTGGATCGTCTAATTACAATTACTGCAATTGAAATCTAATGTAATCTACATAATGTACATTGTACACTTACTTTTAGTTTTAAAGTGCATTCGCTAAAATACTATATTTATCTTTATGTCGTGTTGTGATTCGTGATATAGGGCAGTTAGAGTTTTCTAGATAGTAGATCTATTTATATGTAGTATACGTCTACCTAAAACAGAAGATCTTATATGCGAAAAGATTCATACTGTTATTAAGTGCAGTGCATTGTAAAACTGTATGCATTATGCACTGTAATTTCTGCTGCTGGTATGAGACTCTTTTGGTATGATTTTGCATCCTTTGAATCATACAGTTTGCATTTTGGGTTATGTTATCCGATTACTAACAATTTTCCGTTCTACGTACTTAACTAGGCTTAACAAAGGAGACATTTTCAAAAATGTTAGTGGCTAATATTTTATATTAAATAGAGAAATTTTGAAAGAACTACTTTAACTGTTTACTCTAATTAAAAATTGTGTATCTTGCCATTTCTTGACCACAGAGACGTCACTGAAGTGCATCTGCTTACTGAGCTTACTAAACCCGAACCAAATTTGCATGAGAGACTATGGTTTTGTTAGAAGAAATTTTGAAGTTATATATTTACTTACTTACAAACTGTAAGAAAGAAGGGCTATAATGACTTTTAGTTAAGTAGCATTTCTGCATTTGGAAATACAATAATAAAGTGGGCAATGATAATGTGCACACTTATTGTCTATCTAGTGTGTGTGAACAGACACATAGAGATAGACAAACTAGATTTGTTAGTGTTAGAGTGTAAATAAGAGCACCTACATTTAATACCTATTTATGTCTCGTTGTGCCCATATCGGGGAGTCTTAGAGATACGATATTGTAATAGGGGCAGAAAAAGAGATTCCAAATAAGAGAAGCTATTTACAGAAAACATTAAGGAGCATTTGGCACAAAAGCAAAAGTCTTCTTAAGAAATAAAAGTGAGAGATCTGAGATACAATAGATATGATACAGTGATACAGTTAATTTTTACATTGTGTATGTCCATCGTAGCGCTTCTTTAATTGTTAAAAAGATTTGGTCATGAAATTCATTTTCTATTGACATTTTGCGTATGTGAGCTATTATATTAAGTATGGCACCATTGAAGTTCATTACTTCTTTATACTTTTGACTACTGTTAGTAATACAGTATGTCAGTGTAAATACCTTGTAAGGCAAAAAGCTTTAAACTGCTAGTATATTTATGATTTAATTTGCATCGAAAAAGGATCCTTGTTTTTTCCATACATGTAGAGCCCTAAATATTGAGAAATATTTTGCCCCACAAATCCCTAATATGCATATGGTGTGTGTAATATTACTGTATACAAATTAAATAACGGGATGAGTGCATCTTACTGCTAATGCACTATTATTTTGGTTACCTACAACATAATTGTTGTCCCAATCTCAATCCAATCTACCATTTATGTGCCAGAATCCTGTACTGTAGAATATCGAACAAATATTAAGTGTTCATAAGCAAAAATAAATGATGTATGGATGAATATACACAGTGGCAAACGGTTACCTAGTGGTTTGGTTTGTCTCGGCCACTGTGCCGTGTCATTTCCGAGTTGCAAATGTTGTAATACAAGTTGCAGTTGCAGCATGGAATAAAAAATTAGATACATAACTTACTATTTGAATGATGGTAACTGTATTTCTAACTAGCACATACTACATTCTTCTACCAATGGGCTAACAACCCAAGCTATTGTACTATCCGCTCACTGCTCTAAGAGAATCTTAAACTTTTATACAAATATCTAATACATAATACACAATACTATAGCCAAAGGCGGACCGAGCTAATTGAACACCTTATTATCCAATGGGGCTCTCTTTTTTAGAATAAATAGCTCTATTTTTAGCCATTTTATTTACATAGGATTTACTTAGGACCTCAACGAGTCTACCTAGGTATATGCAAAACTATTTCGTATAAAATATGACCATACGTTTATGAACGCTTTTACAAGAGCATTGCATTGGTCTCGCTATAAAACCTATGCAGCTTTTCATTATTAAAAATAATGACAATTTCTGATCATATTTAGGTAAGTGTAAATTGTAAATAAATGCTCCTTGTTCTCATTGATGAAAATACGGTATACTATGCTGCATAATGTGGATAATACCATATAAGAAATGTAAGCTACCTAATTTGCGGCATGCGGTTCGAGTCGTCTCATTCTCATCTGTGTACTTATACTTGTGTATTGAAGAACAAGTTGGTTGATTTGATTTAAGTGAAAGTTGTCCACATCACATAATATTAAATGCACAGTCAATAATGCATAGTAATATTAAATAGCAGTAGTGGAATAGACTCTCGCCAATCTTGTCTCTGGTCAGTATACATATATAGCAGCAGTGTTTCTGTTTTGTAAGTGTAATCTACACGCTTCAAGAGACTAGCTATTATACATTATGTTAGATTCTTATTACTGTTATTACATTATATGGAGGCAGGGTGCCTACTTAATTACAATTTAAGTGCATATTCATAATTGTCTACAATTATATAGACATAGTTATCTTTTATGATAATGATAAGCAATCAGATCAGCAAGCAAAAGAGTGGAGTGGACTAGCTACACATTTATTACAATATGCACACTGGGCAGATACATGATAATTATTCAGACAAAACACCAGCCAAAATCTATGATGTCTTGATGCTGCATTTGCATCAACGCCTAAAGACACGATAATAGATTAGTAGAACAAAACACAAATGAATGCATAATAATAAATTCATATACGATATAGTATTTGTAAATACTAAAGACAAAGTATATAAACTTTCCGATTGAGAAAATAATTTCGCCCATAAGCACAATTTATTTTTTGATCCAAATAGAATTGAATGGTCAGATGAGACACATTCTCCTCTAATGACAAAAGATCATCCAAATTGGCATATGCTATTAGAAAATGGAATCATTTATCATTTAAAGATGTGATAAACTGTGTAAATAAGTACATGTATGTTATGTAGTCTTCATACCGTTAAACGCCCGTTTCTATTCACATAGATTGTATTTGCTTACAGGCAAATAGAGTAAATGCGCTTAGGTATTCAACTTTAAGGATGAAATCATCATACATATATAGTACAGAACAGATAATAAAGAATGAAACGATTACTAACTCACCTACTTATTATATCCGTCTACTACGTAACAATATTTGGATCCCTTTACCTTTTATGAACAATATATTATGCAGTGGAGTGTGTTGCAATATGAAATAATTTATTTGCTAGAGATAAGTAATGGATATTGTGTAGAAGAGATTATAGTTTACGTGTACTGTGCATGTGCTATGTAAGTATGTCTATCAATTAAATGAAGTCAATGGGATACCGCACCTTAAATATGGTTGAATAATAACTCTATGAACTAAATTGATTTGTTTTTCAGGCGTGCCTCATTGGCACAGGAGCGTATGGAGCACCGCAGCGAGGAGTACAATTGGGAGGACCAGGGCGCCCCATTTCCTTCGGAGGACCCACATCCGCCCCAGGGCCTAATTACTCCCAGCAATTATCATTCGGAGCATCGCCCACGGTACAATCCGTTTCTGCACAAACACAGCAACAAAGATTTAGAATTCCTCAAAATTATCAACAGCAACAGCCCATAATTCTTTCACAGGGAAATCCCACGGGGGCACCATTCCAAGGGTTCCCATCTTCCACCCCGTACCCACTTGGAGTGCCCGGACGCTCTCAAATCATTCCTTTGAGATCTCCAGTTCTTCAGACAACGACCCAAGCGGCCGATGATGAGGAATACGAAGATGAGGAGTACGAGGATGAGCCAGCTGCCTCCCCAAGACCCACCCAGCAGTTCAACCCAACTATTAGAACCGCCCCAATCCAACGTGGCCCACCAGTCAGAATTCCCCAACAGGCTCCACAATCTCAATTGAACGTTTTCGGACAACAACCCCAACCACAAAGACTCATTCAGCAAACACCTCAGGTATTAAATTTTTAAAACTTTGAAATTAAAATCATTTCACCTTTAAGGACAATATTACATTAAATAGTATAATCGTTACACACAGCCACAGGTACTCCAGCGTCGTCCAGTTCAGCAGCAACAGCGTCCATTGGCTCCTCAGCCAACTCCCCAGCAATTGCAGTCGCTTCAACCTTTGGCTCCACGTCAACCCCAACAAAGACCCCAAGGAGGTGGCGGAAGAAACAGGGTTACCACTCCACCCCCAGTTCAAACCTTGAACCGTTACATGCGTACCAACGATGACGGATCCATTACATGGGGATATGAAAACGAAGACGGGACCTTCAAGGAAGAGACCCTCGGGGCTGATTGCGTCGTCCGAGGAAAATACGGATACGTCGATCCTGACGGTAACAAAAGAGAATACGAATACCAAAGCGGAAATCCATGCGATCCCAACAAACGTGGACAAGAGGAAGAAGAGGATCAAATTTTAGACGGGCCAGAAGAGGCCCGAGCACCCCAACAGCCACGATTCAACCAAGGTCCACGACCGCTGAGTGCGAGACGTCCACAACAACAACAGCAACCACAACCTCAGTTCCAATAGAGTTGGTTATTTTTTATTTTTAGTTGCAGAATATTATTTTTACTTTTTGTGAAGAAGGGCGACTTTTGGATGTAGACTTTATTTTTATTTTTATGTCAATCTCCCTCCCCATCCCCCAATTCATGAACGCCTGTTATGGAACCTTTTTAATTATACACTCTAGTAATTAACATTATTGTCATGTAATTTTACAGTGCGTAATGTAATGCCTAATTTTTAGTCATGAATGGTCATTGTGTGTATGTGTGTATTGTACTGTGTTCTGTTCTGTACGTGAGTCCAAAAATCAATTTCAACAAGAGAGAATAGAAATAAAGTCTGCAAGTATATTTTTGTAAGTTTAATAAAGCGTGCTCGCTTACAATTCATTTGCGTTTTATTTCTCAGCAGTCAGTATTCACAAATTATATATATAGCGTATTATGACCAAGTAGAATCTTTATATTCATATATTTTCGAACGCGTAATCTTAAAACGAACGTAAACATTAAATTAACTTTAAAATCATTGTAGTCTTTCTGTTTAGATTTCGATTTGGTTGGTAAATAGTTAAGGTTTTTCATATTTTAGGTAAATTTTGATTTTTTAGCAATTTTCAATATTTATAATTGGTAAACTATAGAAATTCTTTCGATTTTCTTTAGCATTTAGGCGAGCTATAATATGTATGCTTAGTACAGTAGTTTAGCAAGTTTGGTTTCATTTTTATTTCATTTCATATAGTGTAAATTCTAAGTCAGTAGTTAACAACGAAAATCCCGAAAATTAGGGGTTCCTTTCAAAAATGTAATATTTTAGGACTTTTTCTTATTCTTAAATACAAATAAGTAAGCAATGTAGTCGCTGGAATCGCTGTAATATTATTATGAGCAGATCTGTTATATTCCTTTGGTGTTGTCCGTCCTTATAAGAAGTTTTTAGTTTCCATTTCTATTACAGCATCATCATTTTCACCCGGATTAGTTTTGTAGTACCTTCATTAATTAACTAAAGCTATATTTATTAAAGTATATAATAATGTCTTCAATTCGCAGTGTGTGTCAGACCACCATAATGATATTTTTAGTTCAATCTTCAACATAATCATATATTAATCCAATATTTAAAATTGTAAACTAAGCTATACTGTAGTAAAGTAAACTGTACCATAATTGTATTGCATTCTGTCAACCAACGAAAAGTATTTATGTAGATAAGTAAAGTAAACGTAAATAGTATGATAATAATAATATAACTAAATATAATGGTGTGTAAATGTAAACGTTATGACTCTGTTACAACTCAAAAAACATCTTGGTATGTAAGATAATATTATTTTTCGTCTTTCTTCAAGTATTTATGTAGCTACTTATTTATATTATCTTAGTTACTTAAAGTAGGTAAAAGTCTAACATTTTTTGGCTCATTCTAAAAAATCAAATCAAAATCAAACAAAAGTTAAATAACACTAAATAAACGTAACAAGACTATAATGATAAGCCAATCTCCTTTTTATAACAAATTACAATGTCGTATCATATCAATGAGTACCAATTCAATATGTATGTATTATATCGTGCGCTGGCAGCGTTTCCTGGAGGCTTTGGGAAAATAGCCCATATACTAATAGTATTTATAGTTGTATTGTATTGTATTATATAACCAATTAATTGAAGCTCACATCATTCACAAAATTTAGCAGAAATGGAGGTTTTCGTACTCGGATCGGAGGATAGAATGGGATTCGATAATTAGTTTCCAATGAGCTGGACTTATTTCTAATATTTAATATAGTACATTTTACATTCACCTTTTGGAGATGAAAGGATAATTAAAAAATTCTTGCCTACAAAGCAATATACAACGTCTTATTATTAGGTATGTGGATATTTGGATTGTTCTACCATAGATACACATTGATCTTGATCTGATGATACTGCATTGACAACTGTCCTATTAAAAGTCTTTCTCTGTTATTCTGTACGCTTTATTCTGCTAGTAGCTAGTAGGTAGGTATATTTATATTTCACATGGTTTTTGGAACTCGTTATGCTTATAATTGTGTTCAAAATGCGTGAGGATAGTTTTGTAATACGTACGTACGTTGGTAGTAGACAGACTTAACGCACTGTGACAACTGATTCCGATCTGTATGCAATTTAATAGGAAAAAGGACAATGTGGTATAACAGTAAGAGTAGTAGCATATCTGATGAGTACTGGTACTAGCTAACGGTGTTGATGGGCATTGAGTTGAGTGACACAGGATAGAGTACCGAGCCTCCATTGCCATTGACACCATGGGATGAGACGGGAGGTTGCATACTGAGATTAAGATTCGTGGGCGATAACCGCTGTGCTCCATTCAGTCTGTTGTAAAGGGATTCTTCGATCAAACTCGCCAATTTATCACGATCAGCCTGAGACCAACACAAACCAATACGGTCACTCTTTCGGAAAACTAATATTCCGACATGCTTTCCCCGTGGGACACCTTTTCCACGTCCCCAAAGACACTTGGAACCATATCCAGTTTTTAATTAATGAAAAAAATGCAAAAAATGCAAAAATCAATACTGTTACTTGACTTGACAGAATACATAGATACTTTACCGAGGAGGAATTAATAATTTGGGCTATGGTTTCAAGTGTGTAAAATTATAAACCATAATTTCTATGCTGTGTTTGCCTCATGAATAAATCCATAGAAAACTAGTTCGGTGGCTAAATCGAAGGCAGTATCAGTCTCACTAACAACACAGGATAACTGACGGTTCATCTTATCGTCCATTCTGACCAGAATTGTCATCTACAAAAAGGAACAACAAACTTGAATAAAAATGTAAAAAAGCAAAAACTCACAATATCTCTTGCTAAGTCATCTTTACCTTTAAAAACATTCTTTCATTCACATAATTTCAAAAATTAATACATTATCAAAATACATAGGTATGGTATATTCGTAAATATCACTTTCTTAAATATCACAAGATTCATCAGTCAAATCAACATGCATTATAAATTCATTATTATAATCAGGTCACATCAATAAATATTAGGATTAAGCATATCACGGTTATTATTATGATTATTAAAATGACTAGCAATACTCAAATAATATGAAATTAGATAAAGGTAATGGATATAAATGATATTAATATAATATTGTAATACAATTAATCCAGGTCCTTCGTCTCTGGCTTTAACATTGCACATCATGTTCACAACGCGCCGGTTCTCTAAATCCAAAGGTTCTGGACTGGCTGACTTAACACTATCAATAACTTCCGGACTGGAAGCTTGTTGGCGAGGTGGAAGCGGGTGCGGAAGCTCAAAGCACGTCAGTGGATAAATCCCAAACCTGAAATAAATAATAATTACAATTTAAACAACAGCTCCTTCATAATCTCAGCTTACCATGTCCTAACTTTATAATTAACTAAACCCTTTTATTTTTATTTCCTATAAAGAACAAATAAACCATTTATTAGTACAGTATTCACAGACAGATAGAAATGACAAAGTTCAGTTAAACAAAACAATAAATTAAAGCACATTTAACTTTGCCAAACAGATTGCTCTTTTATGACAAACAAACACGGCTTACTTACTTGGTACTTCTTATAATATAAACTTACTTTACATCTTCAACAAATTTTTCTAACTTCTCCGCAACAGGAACATCAGACATACGATACTGGATACATGTACAACTAGCATTTACATTTTCAGAGTCTTCATTTACACTTGAGTCTGTCGCTGGGTGCCTAATCTCAGCCACTACTATATCAGGACCATAATGCCGATGCAGAACTTCGTCCGTTATCGTCTCTGATATATTTGCTGTAAAAAAACAAATGTCAAAAGTTTTATACTCATACTCATCAAAGAAGTTGATATAAAATATATTTGCATTCTAAAGATGTGCGCAATGCCTCCGGTGCAAAGTACCGACTAGCCTCACAAGAAATAAATTCACAATTCATCAACCAAATGAAATAAACATAAGCTGAACATATTTTGAAAGACACTCTTTTCTGTTATTTTTCATTCTTGTTCATAATTTATTGGCATTTATATAACTAGGCCAAAAGCCTTTCTTCAAGGACAGAAAACATGGAATTTATTAGAATATTTAACTTACGATTTGCCACGGACAAAGTAAACGTTTATTAAAAAGTATCCTATCCAGCTTGCCTTTCGCTGAATGAAATTTCCATCAAAATTGGGACAAAAGACAATATAAATGGCTAAAAGCTTCCACGTTGCATCATTATATAAAATGTAAGTGCGGTGCGTGTAGCAGAAGCATTATGGCATCCAGTAAAATGCAAAAAAAGAAAAAATTAAGTACAAATACTAAAACCAAACCGGGATTGTCGATACATACACATAAATGTACCTGCAGATTTGACTAAGGCATGAGCCGACAATAACTTCAAGGGTGGTACTTCGAACAAAACCGGATGGAAAAGGAGTTCACGAGCTGTTGGCCTTTTCTCCGGATCATGTGAGAGGCACTTTCGGATAAAGTCATGCAAAGGAGTTTCATCGGCTTCCAGAGACTCTATTGTTCGATTTATGTGATCTTCCGTGACCATTGTGCCAGAGTCTCCATTTCCTTGAATCTCCAATGCAGCCATCTCTAATGCGCAC
Source organism: Tomocerus mixtus (assembly GCA_034694165.1). Taxonomy (NCBI): domain Eukaryota; kingdom Metazoa; phylum Arthropoda; class Collembola; order Entomobryomorpha; family Tomoceridae; genus Tomocerus; species Tomocerus mixtus. The sequence goes on along the minus strand of JAQFYC010001816.1, from coordinate 8,907 downwards.
ATGCCGAATGAGTAAATGTCCACAGCTGAGGACAATGCAGGTGCAGCCTCTGTAAAAAAACGACAATGCAACAATGATGAGATGACCAACATTTATTTTTAAACTCCTTATTTCAACAAAACGGAAGAGATTTAGATAGGTATTAACAATAAAGAAAGACATTCGTTCTATTTCTCTTTCTACTAACTTTTCCTTTTGATGCACGGACGCTTTGACAAAGAGCAAACTCTCATCTGGTTATTCACTCATGTAAAAAATTGGATTACATCTTACGACATATTTGCCAAAATTCTCTTTCTATATCCATATAATTTTTGCATAGCAAATTATGCACACACATATTCTAAGCGTTTATGCTACAACCTCCCCAAATCTTTCTATATAACATTAACAATCCATGAAAATGCTTGGGTTGAATGGAATAAATACTTTGGTGACAATTCTAGGCATGCTAGTATTAAAAATGTCTCGTGCTGATTGTTAGTTATTTCTGTAGTGAGCACGAGCAATAAAGAACGAAGAATCGCAATCGGTATAAAAGATTTTATGGGAATAAGTTTGCAATGTACGTGCATTCAAAAACTAGCCTAGCATGACATGTACCTCTGCGTAAAAATAGCTCAAGTACACTTTAAACAAACTGTCTGTAAACCGTATTCTGCATACTACAAAAGAATTAATTTACGTAGCATAACGAGAACAAGATGAGATGACGATGGTAGACATTCAGTGTTCATTTCATATGGGTTACCTAAACATTATTTACATTACATTCACATAGTAAATTGTAACATTTGAGTACAAAATATCGCTTTTACCATTGTTAACTTGTGGGAACATTTTTGCGAAATTGACGATGAAAATAATATAGTAGCTAGCAGCTAGGTTTGTTCTCAAACCGACAAAGTTTCAAGCACACTTCCGTGAGCTATCGCTATACACAATGAAAGTGCTCAAACTTGTCTGCAAATGTAGTTTATCACTTTGTAAGTTTCACACTAAAAGTAAAACACTAACAAATATATCAGCTTTGTTGTAAATCAATCAGCACAAAGGATTTCCATTCCAAAGCACAGCACAAGTCTTGTCGCCTTCTCGCTTCACAAAGTAATATGAAAAATATTTAACTGCACTGCAACCTTGCCTTGCTAACATCACTTTATAACATAACATTCTACAAAGTATTTAGTTAAGTGTACAGTATCAGATGTATCCTCATTGAAAAAACAAAATAAATCTGGTCAACCAGAAAAGAAATAGAGCAACTGAGGAGAAGATTCAAAGAGAGGTACATATAATAGATCAACTAATTGAGAACAACATGCTTTTAGATTTGATTGATTGTATTAATTGTGTGTAAACGGTAAAATGTACACGCACGTAATAATTTACTTGTCTGTGATGTAACAACGTAACATAAAATGAAGAGATTCTCAATCTCAATGCTAAACGTGGTAGGAGGTTAAGTAAAAGCAAAAGTGTTTAAATTAGTAATGAACAACTTGATCGAATTCTACAGCACCAGCGTAGCTGTAGTACTGGTAGGATTTTAGCCACTTCCCTCTCTAATGTAATGAAATAAAAATACGACATATTATGTAGCATACTAAAATACTAAGAGCATGTAAGTTTGTAAGATAGGTAAGTAATGGAGTTGAGCTAATGTTAACGCATAATGTAAAAATAAAATTTCTTCGTAGTGGTAGTAAGTATTACAATGTGTCTGCACTGTATAGTGTACCAAACCAAGAGCTAAGATCAAGATGCGAATCTTCCTTCTCCGAGAAATGTTTGTGCAAGCAAGGGTTTTACGGGGAACAAAGTTGAGATTGAGATAGGACTTCACTTCTTGAGAATAATATTATACGTGTAGGATAGGTAGGGTTTCGCAATGCAAAATACAAGTTAAGTTTTCATCTCAGATGTCGGAACTGAACCCGCAAATCCCGAACAACCATCTCATTCTGGCTAATAATGTTGTTGACTGTGCATGGCGAGAAGACAGCCCAGACAGCAGGAGACCAGAAGAAATGCACTGAATGCACATTCCCATTTATACTAAACTCCTTTACATTTGTTCTATAGCTAATAAACCTTTAATACTCAACTACTCCGTCCATAATGTCATAATTACCAATTTCAAAATCTTTAACAACCTTGCTTACTAAACATTACACAAAGTATAAAAATTCAGAATTCAAACAGATTTACGGATACCTACTTGATTGCAATATTTCTCTTAACTTTTTCGTTAATAAATTAAATTGAGCTATGAATAATTGCAAATTAAGCCATAACAATACAACTCTATAACACAAGTATTCTAATTACCCTTTTTTTGAGACACGAGTTCGTTTGCAATTTGCAAGTAGAGAAGAAAGTAAAGTAGGTATGTACAGTAAAATAAATCTAGACTTACTTCCATATTCCGGAGCGACAAAGTGCATGTTCTTGATGTTGTCTCGGCAGGATTTGACGTGGTGATGAATCGCATCAGGGGCCACTGTACCAACAAAGAATACACGTTAACTTTTGCCAAAAAATTTATAAATACATCATTCCTAGCTTACTTTGACTTGGCTAAGCCCACCCTGACTGATCTAGGGTTACAAATAATATATATACCTACACACATAATACTACAATACATATAGCCAACCCTATCTTTCTTTGCTTAGCTTTTCAACATTGTTTTTTATGCTATTTCCTGCACCATTTACCATTTCGCAAAAAGTACTAAACGACGATTCCACTATCATCCATCTCCTCTCCCATTCCATGCCAAATTCGTTTCTCAAATCTGAAACGACTTGCGAGAAAATACATTTTAGCAATTATACGCGGAAAGGAAAACTGTTATGTTATATAGCTACCTACGGACTAATGGTAGGTAATCCTTTTCTTTCTATATTCTTAAATATATCTATGTTCTATGTAGGTACACTCCCACATTAAAAGATTCAGAAGGATATAATGTCAGATGACAATCAGCTCGCTCGTGTACAACCACTTACTAACTCAACTTATTTACTACCGCATTCTCATAGAGCGATCTTTCATTTCATAATATGACAAACTATCCCCATATACTCATCGCCAGTCAATGACACGGGCATCTATAAATATTCATGAACCTAAAAACTATTTGTTAAATACTATGACTATCATACTAAAAGTTGTTCATAAAACCAACTTAACCAACACATTGTTTTGCCATTATTCTCAGTTAAAAATTCTACCATAATTGGATTGCCTACATCTAAATCTAAAAATTCCAGATACGTGACTGAGCAGTTCCTGATTATAAAATCCAGTTCTTACCTAAGCATAATATACAGCATGCCATAATTTGCAATAGTTAGCATTAGCACACTAATGTAATGTTTCTTGGTAAACTTGCTATAAATGATAAATCATAATCTCGTGGTATATTTTGTATTATACGTAGTGAATGTTGGGTTGTGTACTGATGAATGGGATTTCCATTGATGACTTATTAGCTCCAAATGAGAAAATATTTAAACTACACCCATAATTCATTCAACTCTATTGTCTTTCTTCTAGATGCGCATTTAAAATCCTACGTAAACCTGTGTAACATTGAAAAACAAACAAGGATGAAGCTATTTAGCATCCATTTGTGCATATTTTGTGTTTATATTTTCATGCAGCCTACTATCTGACGTGTTTCGGTGCTCTATCCCATACAATAGTTAGCAAAATAGCACAAATTACTTCCCATTTACGTGTACTTTGTGTTTACTCAGCACAGACAATGACATAAAGTAAAGTAACATGGAAACTCAATGGAAAAATACAATTTGAGTTTGTGGAGCTAATAATAGCAAATCATAGGTCACCTTTGGAGTCCAAAGTCGTTAATGAAATGATTTAAGACACGAAATAGGACTATTTTATTCCAAATCTGGAGGAAAGAAAAGTAGGTATAATCAATAGTCAATTAGGAGAATTACTTCTTGGCATGAATCATTCTTAAGAATCCGCAATTTTCATTGCCTATATAGATTTTAGGTATTTGATGCAGACAATCAATTTTTCAAATACCATTCCTTGCTCACTGCATTATATACGTCATGTCATTATACTATCTATCTCTACCAACTTAAGTATGCATAACAGAACATCAGCAGACGCTCCTCGTCCGTTTTATTATCATTGCAATAATATATAAGACGTAAACTAGCAAACGTATAGGACATGGCCTACTATTTTCTCTTAGAGTTGGATAAATGGCTAGACCATTGCAAAATGCATATAGCTTCTTATATTCAGAAAACTCCCATTATAACCTACCTATATATAGCATGCCATTTTTAAGGAAATGATATACATAAATATATTAAATATACAATACGAGTAGATTTATAGTACTTTGGCCTAGCCCAGCTAAGCTTCCTATACATAACTCACGATCAGTCGAACGTATTAAGCATACTAAATATTTATATTGCTAAACTAGTTCGAAAGGGCATATATTAGGTTGGTACCCTAAATAATGTAATATTATTGTCAGAATACACTATTTAGCATATGTTTTTCTTCATAGTCATAGTAAACAAACAAGAAAAGAACCCAAATGGGATGTAGGTACCTGATCCGATTTTTACGAGACCATTGTGCTGAATGAAAATCGTATCACAAGTCAAATTCCCGTGGATTATTGATGGTGCACAGGAATGCAAATAGCTGAAAAACAAACAGGAAGACAAACATAAGACCATCAATCAAACGGAATAGCTTTCGGCAGACAATATTCTCACACTGTGAATGTGAAATGCAATAAAATTAATGTCATTCATTTCATTTGGTATGGTACACATTTGTACGGGAGTGAGCCACATAAAAGACAACTTTAGCCAGAGAGGTAAACCGAAGCTAAAGGCAATGTAAATAAAGCTTTAAATTACACATAATAACTATGCAGTCAGTATCGGTAATAGTGGTAAGTAAGTAATAGGAAACATCAACTAACTGCGTCAAAAATACTTTTACTATCTATTTTATTTCCTCTTACCCAATTTACAATTACCTATATCTCAAAACGTTAAACATTAACATTTGTCATGTGGAAACATAACATAATAATAACTCAAAACCAATAAACAAGTTGTTCCACTTTTAAAGAGACTCATTGTCACATTGTCAGTTAGTCTCAGTCTGCGATCTCTTTGAACAGCAAAATCTATTTTTCTCACTTCCCTGTTAACCTAATGATTGCTTGTATTTGTATACAGTAATAATTACATACCTACATAAAATATCCAGAAAGTTATTTGTGTAATATGAACTATTAAACTCATATGATTTGATTATGGTACACACTCGACCAATTTGTTTGAACAACTTTACGTAACATTATCTACCAACTAATAAACTTGCATAGTACATTACATACTCCATGTAGCACTTACTTCATTATTCTATATAATGATACTAATGTATGAGCATGCACTCAACAATTCGAGCAACATTTACTAAAATAACATCGTATCGTAGAGCTAACAATTTTCATTCTGGTCCAGATAATGCTGCACAGCGGGTTTCTGTATTCTGTCTAGCCTAGCAACGTCATCACATCAGGTATCGTAGTACCGTGCCTGTGCCCTAGCCTAGCCCCACTTATCGCATGACAGACTAAAAGAATTGGGTGAAAGCCACTATAATCAATTTAGTTGTGGCTAATTTGGCAACTATATCCTGTCCCATATTGCAATTAAAATTGTCAGTCAGCCCAAAAAACTAGGAATTCCCTTACTGTGATAATATTTTAGGGTCTTACGTAATCGCATTTAGCTTACATACATGATTTCTTCCATTCTTCCAATTCCTCAAATAAAAGGGACAATACCTAATCACCATAAAATCTGAATGGGAAATCATATGAACTATTTATATACCTAGTGTCAACTTAGACTTAAGCCTACATATTATCGTAAGTCACCTCTGTAAATATTTTACGGGTCTCCACGTTCAAATCTCAAGCATTAGCGTTCATGCGTTTGGAAAATATGTTTGAATACAAATCCAGGAGGTATCAATCACGTCGTCTAATCTAAGTAGATATTTGTGGCAGAGTGGCAGATGACACGACAATAAGTAAGACGAAATACCAAGGGAGCTATAACGTGTTGCTTATTATGTGTTATGTACTGTGCTTATTTAAAGATATATGAAGCAAAAAACGAACAAGATAAATATTGTGTTTGTCATCTTCGACACTCACAAAATTCTATATTTATACCTGCGCAGCATTTGCATTTACATCCCATCCATGCACATCATTAAGAGATATAGAAGAGAGAATTCATGATGGAATTACCTCAAAGCTGATAAAATCTGTGTGCACCATCTTTTCCAAGCTTGGAGGGGAAGTCTTTTGACATTTCTTTTAGTCTTCTTGAGAAACTGCTTTAGAGAACCTGATGACATGTATTCTGTTATGAAAACAACCTGGAAATCAAAGCAATAAGGGTATTAGAGTCTCAGCATATTTCATGACTAAAAAATAAGTTACAAGTGAGTAGTAAATAAATCTTCTTGGCATTATATACGAACTAAGAACTAAAAGTAGTAAGTAGATAAGGGATGACAGGTTGATTTTAAACTTCAGTAAATTCACTACAGCACATAACATGTTCCAAAACTCTTTGCATTTGCTTAACCAACATTTCTATTTTATATCAATTCATCTCAGTCAGTAAGATGATCTCATTGTCAATAAATAGTAATACATACTACAGAGAGGTAGTCATCATCGGTAATTAAATACAGTGCCATAAATAATCATAAAAATTCAACATTATATGTACATCTTCCCATGAATACAGACATTTAGAGTACACAGTAGTGCAAACAAGATATAATATTCATTACTACAGAAAAACAATTTAAATACATACATACGTTATCTAGTGCAGGCACTTAAAGTTTTTTTTATCTGACATATATCATACAATTATGCAGCCTATTATAATTAAAAAATTACAGGCAATTGGAATTTTAACATACTGGATTATGATTGATTACTAAGACGTACCTTTCTGTCATTCGTAAATATTTGTACACAAATCATAAACTATTATTAACTTACAAACAAATTCCTTCCAGAGAGAAAAATTGTATACACTATCATATTAATCCTACATAATCAATATAATGAAAGAGTGAGACTAACTAAGAAAATAATTGTCCAACATTTATAAATGTTATATTATGCAAGTTTTCGATTGTGTTAGTAATTTGACTCTAAAAATAGCCTTGCCTTATATGGATACATATCTAGGAGTATTGTAATTGTATAGGTCATATTTAATAGCCAAATCCCACAATACAGGAACGTGAATAAGTAGCCTTGAAACTTTTGGCTTTTATTGTGCTGGACTAGTTGCGTTCTTTTGAAGGATTCTCCTTTATGTATATAGTGTTTCCGAAAATTACATTGTAATGCGGTAACCCAATCAAATACGGAGTTATTGTTCATAGCTTGCTTGACATGCTCATACTTCATATAATTTACACATCAATCAAAGCATCGCTATATAAATAGCGATTTAAGTAATAATCAGGGTTAGAAACTGTATATTTATATGTATATCTATTTACCCTTGACTTATCCGAATGAGTTTCCATCCAATATTTATGAAACTTGACAATATTAGGATGCTCCAGTTGGGTAAGGTTATCAAACACTTGACGTATTTTTTCCTCTTGAGCCTTCAGATTTTTTCTCTCCGAGAATCGTACTTCATTCCAAACTACCTCCACGCCTTCCTCTGTGTCCATTGCCAAATAGGCGCAGTCGATTCCCGGAACATCTCTCTGGTCAACCTACAAAGTAAAAAATAAAATATAAATTACATGAAATGGTTACAAGATATGAGAAACAAGGACACACAATTAAATATAGCATGATAAACACTTCAGTAGGTACTTGGACTTTGGGTATATAATTATCTAGGTACCTAACCCTACATCAACTAATTACAAATTGTCCCTTCACAAACAAACGTGTCAATTTGTCCAATAAGTTCTTATCACCAATATATTTAAGTTTAACTGTCTGATTCAATAACGTTAACCGCGTATATAACTATCTGCCCTACTTCACTTCATTCACATTAAAACAACATAACATAGTTTAGTACGTGCCATAAAGTCTAACAAACATTTACCATTTACGCTTCTCGAAAATGTCACTAACTCCACCGAAACCTAATTAACACGTGTACGCGTTTATTACTTTGTTGCTAACTGCATTATACTGGTCGGGGGAAGTACAAACGAAATTACTGTACTTTTCTATGTAAATGTATCTTATTATTAGACTGAAGATTCTTTGATAATCTTATATAATCTTGTATTTATATATTCTTACAACGTATATAATAGCGTGATATGATTTTTGGCTTAGTTCCAAACTAGCTATAGATTGCATACTGCATGAATGCCCAATTCTAAGCAGAGAGTATCACAAAAACTCCTGTTGGAGCCAATTTGTGGAAGTTTTTACAAATAGTGACTTTCTAGGAACACAATACTTGTATTTTTGGCATGACTGATACTTTTCACCAACACTAGTACATTTTCCGTACTTAAAAGCTTATAGAGAGGTACTTCAACTTTTGCAATTCACTAACTATGCTTTAATGCCTGAGCTGAATTTCCGAGCTAAAAGAATTCCCATTGAAGAAACAACAGCACCAAAATATAAACTATCAATAGAAACATCAACAATTCATAGAAAACAAAATGCAACAGATCGTTGTTTATAAACAAAAGACAAAGGCAATAAAGGCATTGTTAAGGGATGATATCACTTGACGATGTGCCTTGCATTGGAAAAATTGGGACTGAAAGGCTGAAAGGTTAAACCAGCCTTATGGAATC